>JAVYIG010001804.1:180000-297570 GCA_035222895.1 Strongylocentrotus droebachiensis | reverse complement strand
TGTCGGTACGGAGCCACTGATCTCTACACAGATCTGTGTCATATTACGTACATTCAAGAGAATTGCATACGATCCTTACAATAATATCAAATTGGCAACGCGCTATTTCTCGTCTGTTTCATAGTAGTTATGACCGTCTATTTTCGAAATATTTTCACCCTGACGAGGTTTTCATTAGTTTTCGCAGTTCATATTTGCAAAATCATAATATTTACATCAGCAAATGTGATTAGCTTTGGGAAATATTCGAATGAATTACATAATTTCTTCGTTCGACGGAGTGGGAGAATGTGCTGCTTCACTCTCGTCGCACGGTGAGTTTATACACGTGTACGAACGAAGAGTTGGCGGTCTCGTTCACGCGCATTTCTCTTAAATAACTTGTCAATTAAACTTATGTTTTATACAAACGGCAAGGATTCAGTCGCGGGGATAAGCTGATTTGGGATCTGTGTATTTTTATCTTTTATTAACATTATCTAAATCTTGTACCAGTAATCTATGCAACGGACTGGAACGAAAATCGCGCTCGGCCCACGGTCTATATCATTCATGTTGAAACTGTTCAAATGAACCCTCTTGAAATTACGGGGTTCAGATGGATATCACCTTGAAAACCCTGAATGGAAATTGAAAGCCTGGCTACACGACCTGCTCAACATTGGGTAGAACGTACATGAAAAATGTTATGTAGTTTTGGATGACACTACATGTAAATGTACATGCTACACACAGCTAAATCAAGTAAAAATTTAGATTTCACAATTGTATAGATGTTCACACCACTATGTGTTTCTAGTACTGTATAACTTTACTAATACCCCCTTCACATTTTCTTAGGAGTCCTTACGCATCGCACAAATTCACGGATCTTTCACAGATCCTTACGATTTGGCCACTTTTACGACCAATTTAAGAGTTGTTATACAGTAGGCTTGCAGGTGCACCATGTGAGAGAGAGGGAGGATTGAGGAGTCCTGAAAAGAGTTGTTAAGAGTTGTTACGAGTTATTACGAGCTATTTACGGTTTATGACGGATTATTACGATGTATTACAAAATTCCACGAGTTGTTACAAGTTGTCACGGATAATTACGAGTAACTCACGGGCATTTTACGACCTGTTTACGTGTTGTTACCAATAGTTACGAGATAGTTAAGAGTATTACGAGTCCTTAGGATTTTGCAGCTTTTTATACTTTTCCCAAAATCGTAAACGATATTAACTCAGTCAAAGTATACGTATCTATTCGTAAAACACTCGGAACTACACGTAAAGTGCTCGTAACAATCCGTAAAGCCATCGTATTACGACCCCAAACTAAATCGTAAATAACACGCAAGCATTCGTAATAATCCGTAAACAATCCGTAAACAAGTTGTAAACTAACTGTTACAAAAATTGTTACAAATCATTTACAGATTTTTGTGAGGGGTTTACGAATGGTTACGTGTTGATGCGAGCTGTTTATGAGTTATTTATGGAAAAATAAATCCGTGGACAATCGTAAGAAGATTTTTGACATGTCAAAAAATTTGCCTCTCCTTTCACGGATCCTTACGAGTGTCTGCGAGTTGTGACAAGCTATTTACAGATACCAGCGAGTTATTTACGGATGCTTGCGATTGACTACGAGTTGGTGATCCGTAAGGACTCGTAAGGCAAATCCGTGTATGTGAAAATGAGGGTGTTATTACTATGAGCCATACTGAAGTCTGATTGTTGGAAAGTCCCCCACCCTCCCCCCCCCCCCCCTCCTCCCTAACAATCTATGCACTGCCCCTGATTCATGACAGAGCACTAACGTTACTTACATTGATAATGAGGGTGTTATTACTATGAGCCATACTAAAGTCTGATTGCTGAAGAGGAAGACCAGCTCTATCCATGTCTGGTATGGAGAATTTCTTGTAATACCTGCAAGTACAGAAGGAAATGACAGGAATATTGGTAGCCTTAAAGCCCTTCTAAAGAGTTGGGAGTCCAACAAATTTGATGGCAAAATTTCACTTAAATTGTATCATAATGTGAAAGAGGATGTCATTTTAGACACATTTCTGCAAGGATTTTCAAAACAAATGTGTTTTGAAATTGAAATATTGATAAAAGAATAGAAAAAAATAAGGTTTTCTGCATTCAAAAGAAAACCCAAATTATTTATTCTTCTATCAATATTTGTCTTCAAACTTTTTTTTTTTTTTTTGCAGAAGTGTATCTTAAATGACATCCTCTTTCACATTATGATACAATTCAAGTGAAATTTTGCCATCAAATTTTGGGCGAATCTGGGGCTCCCAACAATTTAGAGGGGCTTTAAGGGAATGTACATGAACAAAAAAGCTTACCTAAGTTAAAAGCATTACCAGGAAGTATCTCACAAGGTTTTATTGTGTGACTGAAGAGAGCATAGATCTCTACTACAGCTGGAAAAAATATACCAATTAAAGGACATTAAGCAAAGTGTTTGGTATGAGGAAGATTTTGCCTATCATATATTAGTGTAGAGACTGAAAATATATTTTCATGATAATTTTTTGAAGCAAAATTATTTGTAAAGAGTACTTATTTGACAAGAAGGCTAACTTCCACTAAAAAAAAAAAATCTTCATATTTTCACTAGATATTTAGCTTTCTTTTTATATTTTGCCGCTGCCTAAAATAACTTTTTTTTTTTGTACAGTCTGATGTCATAAATAGATTAGATAATTTCAAAATATCAGCTCTTTAACAAAAAAATCTGTTCAATAGTTCTCAAGTTATCACAGTAACAAAAAGTGGGACGGACAACCCCAAAAAACATGCCTCCAGGCACCACCTTTGGTGACAAGGCATAAAGAATTCAGAATTTTGGGCTTACTTTTTGTTTGATGTCCTGATAATGCAGCATCTGTTGTCTTGGTCGACTGACAAGCTGTATGTCTCAATAGGATATGAAAGATTACGTATTCTCCATTGGAATGCTTGGCGAGTGTCCTTTCTTGTAAAGATGGGCTGATAATAAACACAGAAAAACACAAACATCATTCATTACAATTTAAACTTGCCATACAACATACTTATAAATAACTACACCTGCTGTACATCTTTAGATTCACGGAAGAAGAGTAAAAGCTTGCATCTTCCAAGCAAAAAAGGCTCACATTAAAGTTTAAAATACACATTCAACAACATTAAAATAAAAATAAATATTAAAGTTCTGCAAAAAGTGATTCATGTATTTTGATTTTTAATTATACTACTTTTGAAAGTTACTTGATTTTATAGCTCACAACAAATGATTTCAAGCAAATTCTTTCTCCAGAATTTGTTAAGTTTTGCAATTGTATTTTTTCAGTTCACAGATAAAAAAAAAGAAAAAAGAAAAGCAATCCTCTCAATAAGACCCCGTTCTCACTCACTTCCTAGACTGATCCATAACATAAGGAAAGGTTATTGAAGGAAGAAACAAAGAATTACATAAGAAAAAGTTATTTAAAGGAAGTAACAAAGAATAACATAAGAAAAGGTTATAGAAGGAAGTAAAATAGGATTCATAAGAAAAGGTTACAGAAGGAAGAATCATAAGGAAAGGTTATTGAAGAAAGAAACAAAGAATAACATAAGGAAAGGTTATAGAAGGAAGTAAAAAAGGATTCATAAGGAAAGGTTATAGAAGGAAGAAACAAAGAATATCACAATAGAAGGTTATAGAAGGAAGAAACAAAGAATAACATGAGAAATAGTTATAGAAAGAAGAAACAAAGAATTACATAAGGAAAGATTATTGAAGGAAGAAACAAAGGAAAAAATAAGGAAAGTTTATTGAAGGAAGAAACCAAGAATAACATAAGAAAAGTTTATAGAAGGAAGAAACCAAGAATAACATAAGAAAAGTTTATAGAAGGAAGAAACTAAGAATAACATAAGAAAAGGTTATAGAAGGAAGAAACAAAGGAAAACATCAGGAAAGATTATTGAAGGAAGTAAAAAAGGATTCATAAGAAAAGGTTATAGAAGGAAGAAACAAAGGATAACATAAGGAAAGGTATTGAAGGAAGAAACAAAGGATAAAATAAGGAAAGGTTATTGAAGGAAGAAACAAAGGATAACATAAGGAAAGATTATTGAAGGAAGAAACAAAGGATAACATAAGGAAAGATTATAGAAGGAAGAAACAAAGGATAACATAAGGAAAGGTTATTGAAGGAAGAAACAAAGGAAAACATAAGGAAAGGTTATTGAAGGAAGAAACAAAGGATAACATAAGGAAAGGTTATTGAAGGAAGAAACAAAGGATAACATAAGGAAAGGTTATTGAAGGAAGAAACAAAGGATAACATAAGGAAAGGTTATTGAAGGAAGAAACAAAGGATAACATAAGGAAAGGTTATTGAAGGAAGAAACAAAGGATAACATAAGGAAAGGTTATTGAAGGAGGAAACAAAGGATAACATAAGAAAAGGTTATAGAAGGAAGAAACAAAGGATAACATAAGGACGGTTATAGAAGGAAGAAACAAAGGATAACATAAGGAAAGGTTATTGAAGGAAGAAACAAAGGAAAACATAAGGAAAGGTTATAGAAGGAAGAAACAAAGGATAACATAAGGAAAGGTTATTGAAGGAAGAAACAAAGGATAACATAAGGACGGTTATAGAAGGAAGAAACAAAGGATAACATAAGGAAAGGTTATTGAAGGAAGAAACAAAGGATAACATAAGGACGGTTATAGAAGGAAGAAACAAAGGATAACATAAGGAAAGGTTATTGAAGGAAGAAACAAAGGATAACATAAGGACGGTTATAGAAGGAAGAAACACAAGGATAACATAAGGAAAGGTTATTGAAGGAAGAAACAAAGGATAACATAAGGAAAGGTTATAGAAGGAAGAAACAAAGGATAACATAAGGAAAAGTTATTGAAGGAAGAAACAAAGGATAACATAAGAAAAGGTTATAGAAGGAAGAAACAAAGGATAACATAAGGACGGTTATAGAAGGAAGAAACAAAGGATAACATAAGGAAAGGTTATTGAAGGAAGAAACAAAGGATAACATAAGGACGGTTATAGAAGGAAGAAACAAAGGATAAAATAAGGAAAGGTTATTGCAGGAAGAAACAAAGGATAACATAAGGAAAGGTTATAGAAGAAGAAACAAAGGATAACATAAGGAAAGGTTATTGAAGGAAAAAACAAAGGATAACATAAGGACGGTTATAGAAGGAAAGCTGTGACACCCAGTTTCCTTGATGAGATCGAAACTGAAGGTATCAAGTTCCTCCTATTCATTTTCTTTAAAAGAAGTCAGAATATTGAGATACATTGCTGAGTTTCAGAGCTAAAGGATCATTGAGCAAAGATACCTGCCTAGACAGAGCATCTCTTTCATGCAATCTTCCTGACGTACATGTAGCTGCTCTAAGTGCCAGAAGAGGAAAGATCTAATTAGGTAAGGTTATATATTCAAACCTTTCATGCAATCTTACTAATGTACAAGTAGCTGCTTGTGATCCAGGATAAATTCAAATTGATTTTGCGATGACGTTGGGACAAAAAAGATTGATGTTTGATAATTGATAACGATACCTTATATTGTTGTTGATGGACAGTATAGGCCTAATCTAGTGGATGGGGTGACAGGGTAGTATTGCATATGAATGTAAACAGACATGTAATGTCCATGTAGAGACTGTACTCAGTGGGGGGTTTTATTAATAGAAGTTAATTGTTTTAATAAACTTATATTAGAGCCCCTAAAGTGTTGTGTTTGAAGACGAATATTGATTAACGAATACAAAATTTTGGTTTTCTGCGTACATCAGAAAACCCAAATTATGTTTTCTTTCATCAATATTTGTCTTCAGACACATTTTTTTTTTTTTTTTTTTTTTTTTTGGGGGGGGGGGGGAAATCTTTGCAGAAGTGTATCTTAAATGACATCCTCTTCTTTCACATTATGAAACAATTTAAGTGAAATTTTGCCATCAAATTTGGGGCTCCCAAGACTTTAGAGAGGCTTTGAGACAGGCCAGTGGTTAATTTCTGTTAACTTTTGGGCTAAGTTTTTTACCCTAAATTTAAGACAGCTCCCTTCCAGACTTAAGCCAATTATTTGGAGGCCTTGATTGGCAGGCATATGGTTTTCTTACGCAGTATCATAACCTGCGCACAATTATATTAGCGCGCATTATTGCAACGCATTAATTGCGCATCACTTTTGATTGACCGTGTGATGTCACAATGCTTATCAGTACCAAATATTTTACTTAAATTAGGTAAGTACAAGTCTAAAATGCGATTTGAATATGAAATAAGTAAATTTCTTAGCTTAGCCATTTACTTAGTAAATTTCTTACTTATTCTAAGTATTGAATTGAATACCGGCCCAGGTCTTTAATGACGTGAGATATGTTTTTTGTACATTACAGTAAAACAACCACCAACATCAGAATCAAGATGGACACCCAAACTGTAAACCTGGAAGGTACTACATCTATGGAACCACCTGAAGGCACATCCTTTGTGTATGATACTAGGAGCCAAGCTGTAATCGTTGGTTCTTTACTCATTATCAATAGGAATACTTGGTTTCTTTGGAAACCTGATGGTCATTCTGGCTGTCTCCCTCTGCCGAAATCTGCAAGACAAAACCCATGTGTTTGTGGTGAGCCTCAGCGTCTCTGATTTTATCGCGGCGCTGACCCTGCCCTTCCAAGGTTTCTCAGTGCTCTCTGAGACTGGATGGCCTTTCGGCAATGGGTTGTGCAAACTGTTTGGAGCCTTGCTTATTTTGACGTTAGCAGTCAGCTTCCTTACTTTGACTGCAATTGCGGTCGACCGTTACATCCACATCACCAAGAGTATCAGACTGCAACAGAAGATCTACACTTGCAGTAGCATTGCTATCATGGTAGCAACCCTGTGGCTTCTTTCTTTACTGCTAATAGTTGTACCACAGCTAATTCCTGCGACAGGTGGGTATAAAGTATAATCCTGACACGAGAACCTGTGGTTGGGACTTTGGGCATCCCATGCATGGAGTGTCTCAAAACATAACCTCAGCAGGCGCCCTTTGCTGCTCCGCCCTGATCATCTTCTGCTATGTTGCCATCATGGTCTATGTCCGGAGGCATATCAGAGAGACAAGGGACATACTGAGGTATCTTCTGGCAATATCAACAACCTAGTGGCATCACCTACTGGATCAAGTAAGATGCAGATTGACATCACCAAGAACATGGCGGTTGGTATAGTGGCCTTCTTTCTTTGTCTTCTCCTTATTCATGCAGTATCTACTCATATGGAAAAGTACGCGCAATGTACTTTTTTGTGCTTCTCACTCTCTCTACTTGTCTGAACCCTATGATATATGCTGTCAAGCATCCTACATTTAAAAAAGTTTTCAAGTGCATGGTCTACTGCAGGTTCCATGATATTCCTCGCCATCAGCATGGCTCAAGAATATTCTCCGTGAAAGAAATGTGGCTTCATCTAGGGCTTAATTTTTCAATCTTTTGCAATCTTTCTGTACTTGGAACAGTTTTTGCACATAAGTATACTGTATCATGCACTGACAAAAAATGTGGAAGGCACAGTTGGTAATAATTGATAGTCACACACAAGACTCGTAGGAAACCACTTTTAACCTTCCCCATATCTGGGATATCGTAGCTTGACACTAATATGGTAAGCTTAGATTGAAAATCTGAAGTGAAACTTGACATAAAGGTATTGTGTTGAGAAAGTGGAGGAAATTGACCTGTAAGATTAAATTTTCAAAAGCATTGTCAAGTTTGGCAGTCAGAATGTATGTGAGCGCACACTCACAGTCATGCAGCCAAAGTGGTCAAGCATGGTGCTAATGCCTATTGAGAGAAGCAAGACTTTTATTTTCAATTCAGTGGAAATTAAAAGATGTTTCTAAAATCGTACCATGTTAAAATTATTGCAGCAATTTCAATGAATGGTATTTCGACATAGTCTAAAATTTAGTCCTGGTCAACACTGGCAGATTGGGGGGAACAGGAGAGCACATTTTTTTTTTTTTTGGTCCTCGAAAATTTTAAAATTTGCACCCCACCCTTGAGCGCCAGGGGGGGGGGGGGGGGGGCCCAACCCCCCAAAAGGTAAAAATCGCGTGATTTTACATGATTTTTTTCTCAAGGGGGGGGGGGGGGGGGGTGGGCCCGGGCCCCCCGGGGCCCCCCCCCCCCCCCCCCCCCCCCCTGGATCCGCCACTGGTTGTAATGTATGGTTGCACAGAAGTATTGGGAATTTCAATACCTTAAACAAAGTACACAAAAGAGCTGCCTATATAGTTTCAAAAAGTCATGGGATATACTCTCCCTGGATGTATTCCAGTCACTATGCTGGCAAACTCTTGATAAGTTGTTCTGGAAAACAATGTGACGTTTAATGTATAAATGCGTAAATAGAATAACACCTGAAACCGTACATGACAGATTTATATTTGTTGACGTTATTTCACAACAAATAACTCGCAACACAGATAAGATGATGTTGCGGTTACCGAAATTTCAAACAGAACTTTACAGGAAGTCATTTATTTTTTTTAGGCAGTGAAATTTGGAATGAGCTTCCGCTTGAAGTTTAAGAAGCACAGAGCCTAGCAATCTTTAGGAGAGCTCTAAAAGGATTTCTCACATGGTACTTATCGTGTTCATTCTGCTGTTGATGTATAAAATGGATATTGACTGACTGTACAATGCAAGGTTTTTCCACCTCTGGTAGATTTAATGCATTTTTCATCCCAATAGATTTAGTTCTTACATGTTTATCAGTTTCTTTCTCATTATCTATTATGATTCAGTTTTTGTCATGTTACTTAACTCCATTACCATACCATGCTTACATCTAACAAGCTTTGCTTTCAAGTAGGTTCGTTTTTTTCATTTCTTGTAATTAAATTATTTTTGCATTACGATGACTAAAAAACAATGTCAAAGATATTTCAATGCTTATTTCTGTTATACCATTACGTTTATTATTGTTTTGTTATTGTTTATATTATGTGAAAAAGAAATGGAAAATAAATTCGCTCTGTATTGAGCTATTTATACAGTGCGTCCCAGAAAAACGAAACAGAAGTATCGATGTTCTATCATAACTTAATCACAACTATAATTAATGAATGATACATATTTGGAAAGCTTAGAGTCTCCTCTTTCATGTGATGCTACTCAGATAATGCATATTTCACGCATGAGTGATTAAAAGCAATTTGAAGGAAGGAAACCAAAAGACATTTGGCGGGCGGTATCTGAATTTCGAAGAAAAATTCACATTTCTAGAAAGTTGAGTTTATGCCCTTTCATATGACACCTCAATCAGGAAAAATGAGCGAGGAATGACAAAGTTCTGTTTTGTTTAAAGTAGTGCTTGCATTTCCATAATTTTATTAAACGAATTCGTTTTCACTGGCTGCCTGCCGTATCAATAAACGAAATTAACAAAAGACTTAACTCCGTTTCGTTGACAATCAGCCGTAGACGAGAGTCTTCATGCATGGCTGATTGTCAACGAAACGGAGTTAAGTCTTTTGTCAAATCTGCTTTTTGCTACGGCAGGCACCCAGTGAAAACGAATTCGTTTGTTAAAATTATGAAAATGTAAGGGCTACTTTAAACAAACAGAACTTTGTTAATCCTGGCTCATTTTTCTTGATTGAGGTATCATATGAAAGAGCAGAAAATGAACTTTCTAGAAATATGAATTTTTCTTTGAAATTCAGATACCGCCCGCCAAATTACTTTTTGGTTTCCTTCCTTTAAATTGCTTTTAATCACTCATGCGTGAACTATGCATAACGCGAGTAGCATCAACTGAAAGAGGAGACTCTAAGCTTTCCAAATATGTATCATTCGTTGATTATGGTTGTGATTAAGTTATGATAAAACATCGATACTTCTCGGTTTCGTTTTTTCTGGGACGCACTGTATATAAATATAATGTTAGTATAATTATCTTTAATTGACTGTTGTTCTTTTGTGAAATATTGATATGTACTTATTAATATTCAGTTAATGTGTTCCCATGTTTTTGTTTAACTTATTTTTTATAGTTGATTTTTTTTATCATTATCTAAACCAGTCCTTCTCAACTGGCGCAGCGCGCGCCACTTGTGTCACTTGCGGTCAGTCGGAGTGGCGCGCGGCTGTTCCAAAAAATAAATAAAAAATAAACAAAAATTTTAAATTAAAATTAAAGAAAGAAAAAAATTAAAAAACTATATTTTAAAATTAAAAAAACTAAGCAAATAAAAAAAGACACAGTCAAAGTTGAGCCCAAAATGTAAGCAAGCCATTTTTTTTGTTTGATTTTCACTTGATTTTGACATTTTCTGTGTTTATTGCACCAAAATAACTACATATAAATTTATTTCAAGTGTAGATTTTACTCAGGAATTGTACTAATTATTTCACATCAATATTAAATTATGATTGATATTTTATGGAATAAAAAGGTGTTAAAAATGCCACATCCCTGGGCCTTAAAATGCACTAGCTTCCGAGGGCTTCGCCCCCTGGACCCGACCCGGTATCTGCTCGGTCGCTACGCTCCCTCGCAACACAGTCACCAAACATACAGGTTGGCACTTCAACCTCAATAATTTTTTGTTTTGGCACTCCTAATAAACTAGTTGAGAAGGCCTGTCTTAGAGTTATTCGGCCTGTCTAGTTGATCGAAAGGCAAATCAATTTATCTTAAGCGCTTTTACTTAGGATTTTCTTCAGAAGCTGCATGGTCTTTATGATCATTTCTGTGCATGGGCCCGCTTTAGAAGCTAAGCAAATTCATTCATTCGGGTCCGTTTTTCTTGGGATAATTACTTGTCCGCGTACTCTTTTGTTAACAGAGTTATTTTCCCGGGCTATATAGTTGATCTAAAAGAAAAACAATTTTTCCGGGATAATTTATTCTCGGTGTAATTTTTCCGGGTTCAAAAAATGTTCGCCCTCTATGGCGTTGTCACTGAATCATGCTCTTGTCTTCCGGTTGATCGGGACTAGGCAAGGTTTTGGAACTCTCGTTCATCAACTTTAATTACCAGAAAACGATTAACCTTCAAATTGACTTGTTTTCGAGAAAAAATATGGAACAATATACACCAACAAGAGGTATCGCACCACCCCATGATCATGACACCGTAATCTTAGACGCTTGCCCTGCCAGCAGATCGCCGTCGATTGCTCTTGGATGTCACGCTCAAGTTACATGTGCTTTTTTGCAGATGAACAAAATTAAGCGGCATTTCAAGGGGTGTCGTATTTGCATTTGACATTAAAATATACCGAGCTGTGTCACTTTATCCAATTTATAAACCAAAATTTGCGTAATCATAATAAAAATATGATCAAGATTATATTTCCGAAAAACAAGCTTGGTATGATTGACAAAAATGGGCTTGAATCTGATCATTATTTTATGTATCATCTTTTTGGAACATGCCTTGATAATTATGATGGTAGTTGAGCACGGTAATCAATTGGATCAAATACAAGAAAGGACGTGGGGGGGGGGGGGGGGCATTATAGTCAATTTTGATTGAATTGCCTTAAAACGTAATCAAACATCAACAACATGAAAACATACTACAAAAGAGAACAAAATAATAATTCTTGTATTTTGGGGGATTTAATTTGTTTGTTTTTTAAACTTGTGTTTCATAATTATTCATTGTCAGTCTCTATAATTATGTTCATGCCATTATGATTATACTTTTTAATTAGCTACTGTACGGACCATTGTTTGAATGCATTGATTGTTAAACTATATGGGTCAAGGCGCATGAATTCTAATCAACATTCTTTCGAAAGGGAAAGATGACCAAGATCCTCAAAATGAAATTTGTTAGAAAAATTATTAAATTTAACTCTATGTACTCATAATCGGAAAGAGTTAACGCCCCTCTGGTTTTCAGCAGACAAAAAACAATTTTTTGAGCCAGAAAAACGTTATCTGATATTACTCTGAAACAGAGGTAAGCGCTCTTCTGGTCATGGACAGACTGATCATAGACCCCCCCCCCCCCCAAAAAAAAAAAAAAAAAAAAAAAAAAGAAAGAAAAAATAAA
Organism: Strongylocentrotus droebachiensis; assembly: GCA_035222895.1. Lineage (NCBI taxonomy): Eukaryota > Metazoa > Echinodermata > Echinoidea > Camarodonta > Strongylocentrotidae > Strongylocentrotus > Strongylocentrotus droebachiensis. The sequence goes on along the minus strand of JAVYIG010001804.1, from coordinate 285,495 downwards.
TAAAGAAAAAGAAGAAAAAAATTGTATTAATTTAATTTCATAATTGTACGCTTCAAAGCTTATCTGTACTAGTTTATAGGATGGATAAGACCACCCTCCAAGGTCACTGGACAGGTGGTTATCTCATCAACTCAGCTCTCAATTAACATAAGAAAAAGAGGATCATGAAGGACCAATGGTCACCGTTTAGGCATTGTTTTCTATATAGAGGGCGCAAGCAGCTACAAGTAGGACAGTGTGGCTTTAAGACTTGTTCACATATGGCGCCGAAAAAAAATTTACTGCGAGTTGTGTTATTTTCATGGGCCTTAAAACGAGTGCAGGGCATCATTTTCTCGTCAAAGTTTTAATATTTTGTATTACTTTGTCTTGATTGGGAAACTTTATTCACATTGTACATGAATTTTGCCTTATGGAAGGAATTTTCATTAACATAAGAGTTATACTAATAATCCCCCCGCCCCCCTTTTTTTTTCCTTTTAAATAATACTTCGTAACTCTTTTGGTAAAAACATGTGTTTTTTGGTCGTATCAATTTTGACTGACTTTCCAATCTTTAAAAAAATATATTTTGAGCAATAAGGAAACTGATGATTATTATTATTCTATTCATAACCTTGAATACCTTTGTAAAGTACATCACAAGTTGTATATACTATACTTTTATGAAGGCGTAAAACTAAAGCACACTTGAGTACCATTATGACGTCATTATTACTCTATTTGAGGTGTACCAAGGCGTAGGAAACCGTGCAGCTTGCAACGATTACAACAATGTTCAGCCAATCATTTAAACTCAATATTTATTTCATCATTAACCAAATTCCGTTTGCCAGATTACAATATTAATCATTCCATCAACTTCCTAGCCGCATTTTCCTACTGACTAGCTTTATACGATTGTACAATATTGCATCAGTGGTCTTCCGAATGTTATTTGCATTAAAGGTATAGACCAGTTTTGGAAATGCCCCCCCCCCCCCACTCTCAAAAAATGAAATGGAAGCTTTTATTACCAATCATGTGAAAGAATAAGGTTTTGACTAATACGTGATGATACAAATTTTGCCGGGAAACCTCCTACTAATTGATATATTTGGTAAATTATCATATCGATCCGGCCTGGATAGATATCGCGAATCCACTTCAACATTGAACATTTGGGCATATATTTCTGCTTGTTTGCGAATTTAGGTTGAAGTGTTGCCATTTAAACCTCTGAAGGCAATATTTAAACAATATTGAATGGATATCTTGCACCCAAAACCCTTGAACCGCAATTTTACTACGACCAGTTTTTACCTTTAAGGAGTTTTCAGAAATGCAACTTGCGGAAGGAACCGAATCAGGAGAATGATATAATAATTATAGTAAGAAATGGAAAAATAAGAATTAAAAGTAGCATACAGTTTGGAAACCGCAGAGAAGACTGATAGAAACATATTGTGAATGTTTAAAGATAATTATGGAGCGGCAATTTGGAAACATTAGATCATATAAAATCGTCAATGATTTTAATGTTCACTTTAGTAATCTTTTTTTGTTTTTTTGTTGGAGGCAAGGGTAATTTCAAATTGTTCAATACCTATTGTATGTCCCATGCAAATCACGTTTTGATTACATAATACGTCAGTGTAAAGTTCACGCACTTCAGAAGGCGACGGAGAAATTGTTTCCAGTTGACTTTTCGAAAAGCTTTGCGATCGTATTCATGGAGAATTTCTGAGACGATTGCAAAGGCTTTCGAAAAATCAACTTTTAAGGTAATTTCATCATCCGACATTGAAATGACGTAGGCCTATTACGTAACCGAACATGATTACATTGAAATATACATGTACATTATTGGAGTTGCCATTGAGTTGACTGTTCAAAAGACTTTGCGATCGTCTGTTGTAAATCTGTAAACTTCAGGCTCGATGAATTATCTGATTTTAAAAATATTTTAATTATAAATATTCAACCTCTCCTCGTCCTTGCCCTTTGTGGTCACTTTTCTTTAGGTTATCGACACGGAAGGAAACTCTCCTATAGCGGTTTTATTTCATGGATTGTAATACGTTTGATTTACACATGTAGTAGCAGGAAGTATTGCAGGTTTAGGTCCTGTTCGATATGTTATTGATAGCCAAGCAATACTTATTAAAACCTGTAAATAGGGTGAGGGGCGGGATAAACACCAATTTTCCTTACGTTTAATAAACATGCATGTATAGTATGTAAGGAATACTTCTTCACCCGGGTCGAGTGTGGCAAATGTAGATTAATGTCTTTCCCGTATACGTTGCGATTCGAAGTCCGGTGTCAGTCTTATCCACTAGAGCACAACACCTCTTCATATCGGTGATTCGGTGTTACAAGCACCTACCGTAATTCTTTAGCACCTTATGCGAATGTCCCACCACTTACCATACCATTAACGTTTAGAGGAAACGTTAAATCTTTCAGTGTTTGGTGTAATATGCACCATCAATTCCTCAGCACAATATGCAAACCATAATAATCCCCACATCTTTTGTCATTCCATAAACTTAAAGATAAAGTTGAGTTCTGGTCATGCGATTGCATTGTGAAAGAAACGGTGTGGAATCGATCAGAAAAAGGTTGATCATGTAGCGTATTGGTGTGTACTGCAAGGTTCTGTAATCATCAAAATGATAAGAAATTTGGCCCAGTCTTGGTAAAAGTAACAAGTATTGTACACAGAAAGATTCATATGGGACTACACAAACATGTTGCATAAAAATGTGGTCATCGTTTTAAAGCTGTTTTATGTCATATTTAGAATATGAAGGCATTTGCCCCTGATTTGTGTTGTTTCTGTTTTTACAATCAGAAAATTAAAAATCATGTCCAAAGAAATAGTTCTTGTTGACACTATTCTTTCTTTAATAGTATAGAACTCCGGATTAAGTAACTCAGCCCCATAACTAATACATCCTGTCACAACCAGTTTCCTTGATTGAGACCGGAACTGAAGGCATCAAGTTTCTGCTTTTAATTTTCGTTTGAAATAAGTCAGAATATTGAGATACATTGCTGAGTTTCAGATCTAAGGAATCATTGAGCGAAGATACCTGCCTAGATAGGGCATCACATCCTTGCAACCTTCCTGATGTTCATGTAGCTGCTCTAGGTACCAGATAAAAACAGGGCCAGAAGAGGAGAGACTGAATGAGATAAGGTTATTCAAACCTTTCATGCAATCTTACTATTGTAGAAGTAGCTGCTCTAGGTATCAGATAAAAACAGGGCTAGAAGAGGAGAGACTGAATAAGGTAAGGTTATTCAAACCTTTCATGCAATCTTACTATTGTAGAAGTAGCTGCTCTAGGTATCAGATAAAAACAGGGCTAGAAGAGGAGAGACTGAATGAGGTAAGGTTATTCAAACCTTTCATGCAATCTTACTATTGTAGAAGTATCTGCTCTAGGTACCAGATAAAAACAGGGCCAGAAGAGGAAAGACTGAATAAGGTATAAAGGTTATTAAAACCTTTCATGCAATCTTACTATTGTAGAAGTAGCTGCTCTAGGTGCCAGATAAAAACAGGGCTAGAAGAGGAAAGACTGAATAAGGTAAGGTTATTAAAACCTTCATGCAATCTTACTATTGTAGAAGTATCTGCTCTAGGTACCAGATAAAAACAGGGCCAGAAGAGGAAAGACTGAATAAGGTAAGGTTATTAAAACCTTTCATGCAATCTTACTATTGTAGAAGTATCTGCTCTAGGTACCAGATAAAAACAGGGCCAGAAGAGGAAAGACTGAATAAGGTAAGGTTATTCAAACCTTTCATGCAATCTTACTATTGTAGAAGTAGCTGCTCTAGGTATCAGATAAAAACAGGGCCAGAAGAGGAGAGACTGAATAAGGTAAGGTTATTCAAACCTTTCATGCAATCTTACTATTGTAGAAGTAGCTGCTCTAGGTATCAGATAAAAACAGGGCCAGAAGAGGAAAGACTGAATGAGGTAAGGTTATTCAAACCTTTCATGCAATCTTATTATTGTAGAAGTAGCTGCTCTAGGTATCAGATAAAAACAGGGCCAGAAGAGGAAAGACTGAATGAGGTAAAGTTATTCAAACCTTTCATGCAATCTTACTATTGTAGAAGTATCTGCTCTAGGTACCAGATAAAAACAGGGCTAGAAGAGGAGAGACTGAATAAGGTAAGGTTATTCAAACCTTTCATGCAATCTTACTATTGTAGAAGTAGCTGCTCTAGGTATCAGATAAAAACAGGGCCAGAAGAGGAAAGACTGAATGAGGTAAAGTTATTCAAACCTTTCATGCAATCTTACTATTGTAGAAGTATCTGCTCTAGGTACCAGATAAAAACAGGGCTAGAAGAGGAGAGACTGAATGAGGTAAGGTTATTCAAACCTTTCATGCAATCTTACTATTGTAGAAGTAGCTGCTCTAGGTATCAGATAAAAACAGGGCCAGAAGAGGAAAGACTGAATGAGGTAAAGTTATTCAAACCTTTCATGCAATCTTACTATTGTAGAAGTATCTGCTCTAGGTACCAGATAAAAACAGGGCTAGAAGAGGAGAGACTGAATAAGGTAAGGTTATTCAAACCTTTCATGCAATCTTACTATTGTAGAAGTAGCTGCTCTAGGTATCAGATAAAAACAGGGCTAGAAGAGGAGAGACTGAATGAGGTAAGGTTATTCAAACCTTTCATGCAATCTTACTATTGTAGAAGTAGCTGCTCTAGGTATCAGATAAAAACAGGGCCAGAAGAGGAAAGACTGAATGAGGTAAGTTTATTCAAACCTTTCATGCAATCTTACTATTGTAGAAGTAGCTGCTCTAGGTATCAGATAAAAACAGGGCCAGAAGAGGAAAGACTGAATGAGGTAAGTTTATTCAAACCTTTCATGCAATCTTACTATAAGTGTAAATGTAGCTGCTCTAGGTATCAGATAAAAACAGGGCCAGAAGAGGAAAGACTGAACGAGGTTAGATTATTCAGAATCCATAAAATGGGACTGATGAGACTTTGCACGATCATATAATAAAATAGGGATTGTAGTATTTCTTTGTAAACTTAATTTTGTAAACTGATAAATTATACTTTTTAATCAGTATTAATAATACACCAAAATCTTGTCATATCAATTCTATTTCATCTTATATGACAACATTTTGGTGACCAATTGCCTCTGATCCAGGATAAATTCAAATTGATTTTGCGACGACGTTGGGACCAAAAAGATCGATGTTTGATAATTAATGTATAACGATACCTAACATTGTTGTTTGGTGGACAGTAGGCCTAATCTGGTGGACAGTAGGCCTAATCAAGTGAAACTATTGGATGGGGTGACAGGGAAGTATGTAAACATACAAGTAATGTCCAAGAAGCGGTTGTACTTGGTCAGGGGTGGTATTAATACAAAAAGATGTTAATTGTCAAAATAAATTTATATTAAGACGGGTCTTTGGTTAATTTTTGTGCAACTAATGCGAGTGCACTAATGACAAGTGTTTATTCTGCTGAATTATAATTTGTTATGACAATTAACATACGGACCCAGATTTCACTTTAAACTTCTCATGGCTAACAGTATTTCTTAAAAGTTAGAAAGCTAGGTCTTTAATGACGTGAGATATTTTTTGTGTACATTACAGTAAAATAACCACCAACATCAGAATCAAGATGGACACCCAAACTGTAAACCTGGAAGGTACTACATCTATGGAACCACCTGAAGGCACATCCTTTGTGTATGATACTAGGAGCCAAGCTGTAATCGTTGGTTCTTTACTCATTATCATAGGAATACTTGGTTTCTTTGGAAACCTGATGGTCATTCTGGCTGTCTCCCTCTGCCGAAATCTGCAAGACCCAACCCATGTGTTTGTGGTGAGCCTCAGCATCTCTGATTTTATCACGGCACTGACCCTGCCCTTCCAAGGTTTCTCAGTGCTCTCTGAGACTGGATGGCCTTTTGGCAATGGGTTGTGCAAACTGTTTGGAGCCTTGCTTATTTTTACGCTAGCAGTCAGCTTCCTTACTTTGACCGCAATTGCGGTCGACCGTTACATCCACATCACAAAGAGTATCAGACTGCAACAGAAGATCTACACTCGCAGTAGCATTGCTATCATGGTAGCATTCCTGTGGCTTTTTCCCTTCCTGGTGATGGTTGTACCACAGCTAATTCCTGCAACAGGTGGTATAAAGTATAATCCTGACACGAGGACCTGTGGTTGGGACTTTGGGCATCCCATGCACGGAGTGTCTCAAAACATAACCTCAGCAGCCGCCATATGTAGCACCGCCCTGATCATCTTCTGCTATGTTGCCATCATGCTCTATGTCCGGAGGCATATCAGAGAGACAAGGGACAGACTGAGGGTATCTTCTGGCAATATCAACAACCTAGTGGCATCACCTACTGGATCAAGTAAGATGCAGATTGACATCACCAAGAACATGGCGGTTGTTATAGTGGCCTTCTTCCTTTGTCTTCTCCCTTATTCATGCAGTATCTACCTATATAAACGAAAAATACGAGAATTCTTCTTTGTGCTTCTCACTCTCTCTACTTGTCTGAACCCTATGATATATGCTGTCAAGCATCCTACATTTAAAAAAGTTTTCAAGTGCATGGTCTACTTTAGGTTCCATGATATTCCTCAGCCATCAGCATGGCTCAAGAATATTGTCCGTGAAAGAAATATGGCCTCATCTAGGGCTTAATTTTTCAATCTTTTGCAAATCTTTCGGTACTTGGAACAGTTTTTGCCCATATACTGTATCACTGACAAAAAATTTGGAAGGCACAGTTGGTAATAATTGATAGTCACACAAAAGACCTTGTAGGAAACCACTTTTAACCTTCCCCATATCTGGGATATCGAGCTTGACACTAATATGGTCAACTTAGATTGAAAATCTGAAGTTTAACTTGACATAAAGGTAAAGTGTTGAGAAAGTTGAGGAAATTGACCTGTAAGATTAAACTTTTCAAAAACATTGTCAAGTCTGCAGTCAGAATGTATGAAGCGCACACTCACAGTCATCAGCCAAAGTGGTCAAGCATGATGTCAATGCCTATTGTGAGAAGCAAGACTTTTATTTTCATTCAGTGGAAATTACAAGATGTTTCTAAAAGTGTAGCATATTGCGACAAATTCAATCAATGGTGTTTCTATAGAGTCTAAAATGTAGTTCTGGGCAACACTGGCAGATTGGGGAAGGGTAGGGGGTGCACAACTGGTCTGAGCCTTGGAACTTTGCCCACTTATTCTTTTTGGTTCTCAGAGAATTTTTCAAATAAAAAAGTGTTGTAAAAATAACCCACAACAACACCTAAAATCCCTGATGTCATTTCTTTGGTTCAGACTATTCTGACACATACCAAACTATAAGATTTATCTTTCCATTTTCAAACACCATTTTTAGCTGACACCGCCAAGTGATTTTGGATAAATTTCAAATTTCCAAGTGATATGTCATAAAACTATTTTTTTATAAAATATTTTGCTGTTTAAATTTCAATTTCATGTCATCTTACAGCTGGCAGATGTGCATATCAATCTCCATTTAAATATAAGTATTATTGTGTATGATACATACATCTCAAAGGATGAGGGAGATTAAATCTAAGCTGAACAGTAAATCATTATTGGCATAGACCGGTTTACCATCATATACAAATTGTATGCATACTTTTGAAACAAAGGTTGTTCTTGACAACCTGAAGGCTTGCCCGAGACTTGTCCCACACAGCAACAAATAATGTATGCAGACTGGATTCCAAGTATTGTAGTTCATTCATTAATAACAGGTTAATGGAATATCTTGTCACTAAGTCCCCAGGAATGAAACATCCATAAATTTGAAAACTTTATTAATCCGGTCTTTTCTGGTGTGTCCGGAAATAAAAATGGGAAAAACAATAAAACACAATCAAAACACTTGAAATGCCGGGTAATATAAATGCAGTTAATAATTATATTGCAATCAATGTAAAAATGTTGTGCCCTTTCCAATGTAATCATTATTTTCAGAACGATATCATGTTTATGATGATGTACATTTGCTATTATTGTAATGTGTAATTTGTTTACATTAATGTGAAAATAAATGTCTTAATGTCGAGAAACAATATGTTTTAATGCAAAATAAAAAGTCAAACATCAAGAATGTCAACACAGGAGTGGCTCAAGGTTCAATCCTTGGGCCCTTCCTGTTTACAGTCATGATAAACGATCTTCCCAGGCATTTAAGTAAAGGTAATGTTTATCTGTATGCAGATGACAAGACAATATCCGTTTATGGAAACAGTCCAACAGATATTGAAATCCAGCTTAACAATATAATACAAGAAGTAAATGAATGGGTTGACAGAAACAAGTTGATCCTCAATCCAGAGAAGACCAAAGTCATATTAATAGGCTCAAGACAAAAATTACATCGATTTTCAAATCTAAAGTTGCATGTTACATTAAAAGGTAAATCTGTTGAATTGCTTCATTATACGGAGAGAGGCTTTAAACTAACCTTCTAACGTAATGAACTGATCACAACTAATATTCAATCACTTCATCCTTTCCTTCCTAATGAATTCTTTAAAATAACAAGCCGAATTAAACAATACAGAAAATACTACTAACAATTTACTGACATTGTTAATTGCACAACACAACGCCACTAGGCTATCGTCGATCCAACAGTAAAAGTATTAAGAGAGGACCAGTAACTACGCTCTCTCACATTGCCTGGCGGAAATCATTGAATGACGATGGAAACGCCATTAATCGCAACAACAACAACAGAATGTGTTGATGAATCTAGGTGTCTAGTTGTAACCATCGACTCTAGCCTTGACTTTAAGATACATACTGCTAAGGTATCTTTAATGGTGAAACGAAGCTACACATGTAGGTGTAATAAGAAGATTAAAAACATATTTTGCTACTAAACAATTATCTGATATATATTGGGGGTACACCCCATACCTCATGTTCTTTACTGTTGTAATGTATGGTTGCGCAGAAGTATTGGGAATTTCAATACCTTAAACAAATTACACAAAAGAGCTGCCTCATAGTTTCAAAAAAGTCATGGGATATACTGTCCCTGGATGTATTCCAGTCACTATGCTTGCCAACTCTTGATAAGTTGTTCTGGAAAACAATGTGCCGTTTAATGTATAAATGCGTAAATAGAATAACACCTGAAACCGTACATGACAGATTTATATTCGTTGAGGTTATTTCACAACAAATAACTTGCAACACAGATAAGATGATGTTGCGGTTACCGAAATTTCAAACAGAACTTTACAGGAAGTCATTTATTTTTTTTAGGCAGTGAAATTTGGAATGAGCTTCCGCTTGAAGTTTAAGAAGCACAGAGCCTAGCAATCTTAGGAGAGCTCTAAAAGGATTTCTCACATGGTATAGTGTTCATTCTGCTGTTGATATATAAAATTTATATTGACTGACTGTATAATGCAAGGGTGTTCCACCTCTGGTAGATTTAATGCACTTTTCATCCCAATAGATTTAGTTCTTACATGTTTATCAGTTTCTTTTTCATTATCTATTATGATTCAGTTTTTGTCATGTTACTTGACTCCATTACCATAACTTTCTTCAATGTAATGTTAGTATAATTATCAATAATTGACTGTTGTTCTTTTGTGTAATATTGATATGTACTAATATTATATTCAGTTAATGTATTCATGTTTTTGTTTAAACTATTTTTATATTTGATTTTTTTATCATTATCTAAACCATGCATGAATTGTGTTAAATGTTATAATTTGATATTTTGTACAGTTCTAATTGTAAACTATGTATTTTTCATGTAGAGTTTTTATAATCAGGGCTCTGTGGAAGACCAGGTTTTTATTATTGTATACTGAACAGACTACCCTGAATAAAAAAGTGAAATAAATGAATAAACATGTACAATGATTGTAAAATTATTGTGAAAAAATAATTTCCTGAATTAACAATAAATGGCAATTCAATTCAATTCAATTGTAATCATGTGCCTCAAGGACGACCAAATATGAGGATATGTAGCCAGAAATGAAAGTAAACTTTATTCAGTATTCGTATTGTAGAAGACTGTTTTGATTATGATTATTTTATCAGATTAAAAAGAAAAGAAAAGCAATCCTCTTAATCATTAATTTCTCAACAAAACATATCTTAGAGGAAAAACTATGAAATGTGCAAAATAAAAATTCACACAAAGGTATTTTGCCCCTGATTTTTGTTGTTTATGTTTTTACAATCAGAAAATTAAAAATCAGGTCCAAAGAAATAGTTCTTGCGGACACTATTCTTTCTTTAATAGTATAGAACTCCGGATTAAGTAACTAAGCTAATACATCCTGTCACAACCAGGCAGTTTCCTCAATTGAGACTGGAATTGAAGGCATCAAGTTTCTGCTTTTAATTTTCATTTGAAATAAGTCAGAATATTGAGATACATTGCTGAGTTTCAAAGCTAAAGGATCATTGAGCAAAGATACCTGCCTAGATAGAGAAACAAAGAATTACATAAGGAAAGGTTATTGAAGGAAGAAACCAAGAATAACATACAATGTAAGAAAAATTTATAGAAGGAAGAAACCAAGAATAACGGAAGAAAATTTTATAGAAGGAAGAAACCAAGAATAACATAAGAAAAGGTTATAGAAGGAAGAAACAAAGGAAAACATCAGGAAGTAAAAAAGGATTCATAAGAAAAGGTTATAGAAGGAAGAAACAAAGGATAACATAAGGACGGTTATAGAAGGAAGAAACAAAGGATAACATAAGGAAAGGTTATTGAAGGAAAAAACAAAGGATAACATAAGGACCGTTATAGAAGGATAGCTGTGACACCCAGTTTCTTTGATTGAGACCGAAACTGAGACCGAAAGGTTATTGAAGGAAAAAACAAAGGATAACATAAGGACGGTTATAGAAGGAAGAAACAAAGGATAACATAAGGAAAGGTTATTGAAGGAAAAAACAAAGGATAACATAAGGACCGTTATAGAAGTAAAGCTGTGACACCCAGTTTCCTTGATTGAGACCGAAGGTATCAAGTACCTCCTATTAATTTTCTTTAAAAAAAGTCAGAATATTGAGATACATTGCTGAGTTTCAGAGCTAAAGGATCATTGAGCAAAGATACCTGCCTAGATAGAGAAACAAAGAATTACATAAGGAAAGGTTATTGAAGGAAGAAACAAAGAATAACATACAATGTAAGAAAAGTTTATAGAAGGAAGAAACCAAGAATAACGTAAGAAAAGTTTATAGAAGGAAGAAACCAAGAATAACATAAGAAAAGGTTATAAAAGGAAGAAACAAGGGAAAACATCAAGAAGTAAAAAAGGATTCATGAGAAAAGGTTATAGAAGGAAGAAACAAAGGATAACATAAGGACGGTTATAGAAGGAAGAAACAAAGGATAACATAAGGAAAGGTTATTGAAGGAAAAAACAAAGGATAACATAAGGACCGTTATAGAAGGAAAGCTGTGACACCCAGTTTCTTTGATTGAGACCGAAACTGAGACCGAAAGGTTATTGAAGGAAAAAACAAAGGATAACATAAGGACGGTTATAGAAGGAAGAAACAAAGGATAACATAAGGAAAGGTTATTGAAGGAAAAAACAAAGGATAACATAAGGACCGTTATAGAAGGAAAGCTGTGACACCCAGTTTCCTTGATTGAGACCGAAGGTATCAAGTACCTCCTATTAATTTTCTTTAAAAAAAGTCAGAATATTGAGATACATTGCTGAGTTTCAGAGCTAAAGGATCATTGAGCAAAGATACCTGCCTAGATAGAGAAACAAAGAATTACATAAGGAAAGGTTATTGAAGGAAGAAACAAAGAATAACATACAATGTAAGAAAAGGTTATAGAAGGAAGAAACAAAGAATAACATAAGGATAGGATATAGAAGGAAGAAACAAAGGATAAAATAAGGAAAGGTTATCGCAGGAAGAAACAAAGGATAACATAAGGAAAGGTTATAGAAGGAAGAAACAAAGGATAACATAAGGACGGTTATAGAAGGAAGAAACAAAGGATAACATAAGGAAAGGTTATAGAAGGAAGAAACAAAGGATAACATAAGGACGGTTATAGAAGGAAAGCTGTGACACCCAGTTTCTTTGAGACCGAAACTGAGACCGAAGGGTTATTGAAGGAAAACATAATGACGGTTATAGAAGGAAAGCTGTGACACCCAGTTTCCTTGATTGAGACCGAAGGTATCAAGTACCTCCTATTAATTTTCTTTAAAAAAAGTCAGAATATTGAGATACATTGCTGAGTTTCAGAGCTAAAGGATCATTGAGCAAAGATACCTGCCTAGACAGAGCATCTCTTTCATGCAATCTTCCTGACGTACATGTAGCTGCTCTAAGTGCCAGAAGAGGAAAGATCTAATGAGGTAAGGTTATATATTCAATCCTTTCATGCAATCTTAAGGCCCGGTCACACCGCCCAAACTTTGTTGGAGCGTTCCTTGAACGGTAGGGAGAGGGGGCCGAATTTCGACAACGCTCGTCACCGCGCACAAAATGGGAAACAAATCGAAAACACGGGCGTTGCTTTAGCGTTGGTTTAACGGTAGCGAGCGTTGGTTTAGCCATACTAACGCCAAACCAAAGTTCATCACCGCAATGGATCGCTGCTTCAACGCCCGGCACCGTTCCAGCAATCCCGTGTTCGCTCGTAAAACGATTACAATTAACCGCTCCACCAAAGTTTGTGTAACGTTTAATCACCGCCCGGGCAAAGCTGGCGAAGCAGCGGTGGTCCAGCGTTCAAGATTTCTGCGTTGGCCTAGCGGACCAAAGTGTCCACGAACTTGCGTCTAGCGGTGCCAAACTTTGACTGGGCGTTGTTGGAGCGGTGGTGAACTTTGCCGGAGCGGAAAATTGCCCGCTCCTCACCGCTCGCAATATTTTGTGCAGCTCAAAACTTTCGGAGTGGTAGGAGGGACCATCAGCGGTGGCCGAGCGTATACGGCGTTGCCTTTACGGGGGCCAACTTCTGTTAAACGGTGGTGAACGGTTACGAGCAGTGATGAATTTTTTTCACCGCTCCAGGAACGCTCCAGCAAAGTTCTGGCGGTGTGACCGGGCCTTTACTAATGTACATGTAGCTGCTTGTGATCCAGGATAAATTCAAATTGATTTTGCGATGACGTTGGGACAAAAAAGATTGATGTTTGATAATTGATAACGATACCTTAAATTGTTGTTGATGGACAGTAGGCCTTATCTAGTGGATGGGGTGACAGGGTAGTATTGCATATGAATGTAAACATACATGTAATGTCCATGTAGAGACTGTACTCAGAAAAAAGATGTTAAAATAGAAAAAAGATGTTAATTGTTTTAATAAACTTATATTAGAGCCCCTAAAGTGTTGGGAGCCCCCAAAATTTTATGGCAAAATTTCACCTAAATTGTATCATAATGTGAAAGAGGCTGTCATTAAGGACACATTTCTGCAAGGATTTTCAAAACAAATGTGTTTGAAGACGAATATTGATTAAAGAATACAAAATTTTGGTTTTCTACGTACATGCATCAGAAAACCCAATTTTTTTTATTTTTTTATCAATATTTGTCTTCAGACACATTTTTTTTTTTTTTTTTTTTTTTTGAATCTTTGCAGAAGTGTATCTTAAATGACATCCTCTTTCACATTATGATACAATTGAAGTGAAATTTTGCCATCAAATTTGGGTCTCCCAAGACTTTAGAGAGGCTTTGAGACAGGCCAGTGGTTAATTTCTGTGCAACACGTGCAGCGAGTGTACCAATAACCAGTGTTTATATTCTGTTGAAATATAAATTTTTATGACAATTAACATACAGACCCAGATATCAATTTAACTTCTCACAGCTCACAGTATCCGTTACAAGTTAGAAAGCCTGGGCCCGTATTCAATTCAATACTGAAGTACAAAATTTAAGCCTTTTACTTAGTATTTGGCTTACATGTAGATAAAATACTAATTTTGGTATTCAATTGAAACTTTTGGCTAAGTATTTTACCCTAAATTTAAGACAGATCCCTTCCAGACTTAAGCCAATTATTTGGAGGCCTTGATTGGCAGGCATATGGTTTTCTTACGCAGTATCATAACCTGCGCACAATTATATTAGCGCGCATTTATTGCAACGCATTAATTGCGCATCACTTTTGATTGACCGTGTGATGTCACAATGCTTATCAGTACCAAATATTTTACTTAAATTTTGTCTAAGGTAAGTAGAAGTCTAAAATGCGATTTGAATACGAGATAAGTAAATTTCTTAGCTCAGCCATTTACTTAGTAAATTTCTTACTTATTCTAAGTATTGAATTGAATACCGGCCCAGGTCTTTAATGACGTGACATATGTTTTTTGTACATTACAGTAAAACAACCACCAACATCAGAATCAAGATGGACACCCAAACTGTAAACCTGGAAGGTACTACATCTATGGAACCACCTGAAAACACATCCTATGTGTATGATACTAGGAGCCAAGCTGTAATCGTTGGTTCTTTACTCATTATCATAGGAATACTTGGTTTCTTTGGAAACCTGATGGTCATTCTGGCTGTCTCCCTCTGCCGAAATCTGCAAGACCCAACCCATGTGTTTGTGGTGAGCCTCAGCGTCGCTGATTTTATCACGGCACTGACCCTGCCCTTCCAAGGTTTCTCAGTGCTCTCTGAGACTGGATGGCCTTTTGGCAGTGGGCTCTGCAAACTGTTTAGAGCCTTGCTTATTTTGACATTATCAACCAGCTCCCTTATTCTGACTGCAATTGCGGTCAACCGTTACATCCTCATCACCAAGAGTGTGAGACTGCGACAGAAGATCTACACTTGCAGTAACATTGCTATCATGGTAGCAACCCTGTGGCTTTCTTCCTTCCTGGTGTTGGTTTTACCACAGCTAATTCCAGCAACAGGTGGTGTAAGGCATGATCCTGGCTCCAGGATCTGTAGTTGGGACTTGGGGCATCCTGGGTATGGAGTGTTCCAAATCATAATCTTAGCAGGCGCCCTCTGCTGCTCCGCCCTGATCATCTTCTGCTATGTTGCCATCATGCTCTATGTCCGGAGGCATATCAGAGAGACAAGGGACAGACGGAGGGTATCTTCCGACAACATCAACAACCTAGAGGCATCACCAGCTGGCCCAAGTAAGATGCAGATTAACATCACCAAGAACCTTGCGCTTGTTGTAGTGGCCTTCTTCATTTGTCATATCCCTTATTCATTGAGTCTCCACTCATATGAAATACAAAAACAACAAATTTACTTTTATTTGCTTCTCACTCTCTCTACTTGT
Organism: Strongylocentrotus droebachiensis; assembly: GCA_035222895.1. Taxonomy (NCBI): domain Eukaryota; kingdom Metazoa; phylum Echinodermata; class Echinoidea; order Camarodonta; family Strongylocentrotidae; genus Strongylocentrotus; species Strongylocentrotus droebachiensis. Next base: position 270,150 of record JAVYIG010001804.1, on the reverse strand, counting down.
CTAAACCCTATGATATATGCTGTCAAGCATCCTACATTTAAAGAAGTTTTCAAGTGCATGATCTACTTCAGGTTCCATGATATTCCTCGGCCATCAGCATGGCTCAAGAATGTTCTCCGTGAAAGAAATGTGGCTTCATCTACAGCTTAATTTGTCAATCTTTTGCAAATCTTTCAGTAGCTGATCAGTTTTTGCACCTAAGGACACTGTATCATTGACCACATTAAACCTGTGGAAGGGACAGTTGGTAATAATTGATAGTCACAGGCAAAACCTCGTAGGAAACCACTTTAACCTTCCCCATATCTGGGATATCCTAGCTTGACACTAACATTGTAAGCTTAGACTAAAAATCTGAATTTTTACTATTTTAAAATAAACTTGACATAAAGGTATTGTGTTGAGAAAGTTGAGGAAATTGACCTTAAAGATTAAGCAATTCAAGAGCACTGTCAAGTCTGCAGTCAGAATGTAGGAAGTGCACAGTCAAGCGGCAAAAGTGGTCAAGCAATGTGTCAATGCACATTGTGAGAAACAAGGCGCTATAACTACGACTTTTTGAAAATTTCAAATTTCCAGGTGATATTGTCACAAAACAATTTTTAATGAAATATTTTGCTGTTTAAATTTTAATTTTATGTCATCTTACAGCTGGCATATGTGACATACCTTTCCCCAAATATAAGTATCATTGTGTATGATACATTCATGGGCTTATACTTTAAACACTCAGGTCGTGGCGCGCTGAAAAACATGTGGGTCACGGCTTTCTGGGCCAATTTTTTTTTAATGGTATCTTTAAATCTGCTTTATAAGGGGGAAAAATTATTGAAGTAGAGAGTTGAAATTATTGACACTCTCTATTTTATTCTATTGCATTCGTCCTTACATCAATGAATCTTAAGGGTCTATGTATCGTTTATCATTTTAATCTTTCTTTATTCCTCTCGTCCCATCCCTTACATTTTTTCCTCTTTTCACCTCTTCTATCATCCTTTATTTATGTATATCTTTATCTTTGATTCTTCTACCATATATTTCTTGAACTCCTTCTGCTATAACTTCTGAATCATATTTCTGCCCTCTGTCGTAGTTTCTCTGTTTTCGCGACATGGTGTTTAGTATAAGGCACTGGTTTTTTTAACTATGACCAAATAGCTTAATGACCCTTTGACAGCCTGAAACTTTACAAAGATAAAGAATTAGAAATCAGTTACACCTTTTTCTTGTAGCATGGACCAAGGTTAACCTCCCATAGCTTAACGAAAAATTGTCAGCGTTGCTTTATGTGCATGAGGTATCCCTGAACAGCCAATTGTTTACGGAATTTTGTAACAAAATTGACATACCTTTTTGGTTGGAGCCGAAAAAAATATATACCCACAAGCAATATGTTTTTTTTCTATTGATGATTAATGAGCATGGGTGGATCTTAAAGAAAGTTAACAGTAATCTGAATTAACTCCTGTATTTTGATGGAACAGTGCATTTGAAAATGGTGTTTCGGACGTTACATTTTCCGTAAACAATGTAGGCCCTCATTTAACCCACTAGAACAATCATTTAATGAGATTGTTTATGGTTTGAATTAGCTTATTAGTTACTCCAAGTCATTAAATTAAAAGAAAAAATAATTTAATTGTAGTAGCGCTTATATTAGAAATATATTCAAAATTTGAAAAAGTTGTCTCATTTTCCGTAAACAATTTTGTAACGTCCGAAACAACTTTCAATTTGAAGTAGCAGAAAATATATGAACTGCAGGACCTATCTTTCGTAACATTTTTTAAACATTTCATGGCGGCTAACCACGGAAAAAAAAGAAATTTGCAATACATCACTACAATACTATTTTATAGTTAAAAACAATTTTCCGTTAACAGTTGTAACGTCCGAAACAAATGTAACGTCCGAAACAAAAAATACCAAATAAATGATGATAATCCATATTTAAGGGTATCTGGAGTGAAGAAATCATTATGAAATAAGTTATTATAAGTCTTAACACAAGTCAAAACACAAATCAGGTCTTTCAAATCCCATAATTTTGTGTAAACTCAAGAAGGGTGTTTCGGACGTTACACTATTTGATTGTTAACACATAGTTTGCAAATTTCAACTTATTTTCGATCATAGGTGCAAGTTAAGATTTCACAATGCACACTCCTGTTAAAAACAATATTTTGATAATTTCATTTAGATCTAAATATAAAAATATTGAGAAATATGATGCAAAAAATCAAATTTTCCGTAAAATATCTAAATTTTCTGCAAAATTGACTTATAAAACATAAATATTGAAGCCACACTTTGTGGTGCAAGGCATTGCTGGCTGCTTTAGTATATCCCTAATTGTAATTTATCAGAAAAACTCTCAATAAAAGTGACTCATAAAAATTATTCAACCATTTTAACAGCACTTTCTGGTATGCCGTTAGCACGTTTCGGATGTTACATTAAACTGTTAACAGACATTTTCATACTTTAACTAGTTCAAATGAGGGGCAAAGATAGATGTGAGAATAGCAAATTTCAATTTTTCAACCTCTCCTCTTGCTATTTACATTGCTGTGTGTTTGTAAATCATCACGTTTTCATTTTTACAGAGGTTGTTCCAAATTATGTCATATAACCAAAGATTGTATGGTCAATCTAAACTATTTGGTAGGTTACAAAAGCTCAAAATCACCCACTTAAGCAATACCCAGTGTACATGTCCATGACACGGGTATGATACAGGTATATAAAGTTGATAAAATCAAGCAAATTAAAATGTTTTTCTAAAAATGTATGGGAAATATGGATTTTCATATGGAAATACCTTTTAAAAAGGGCACTCAGTACACGTAACTAATCTGTGTAGAAATTACATACATGAAAAGAAAAGGGCATTACCAGTAATACCTTATTTAATGATCCTAAACATATACATGTAGTATCTTACTCAAATGTATGCATACATACAAAATGTATAAGCTAGTGTAGGGATTTATTTTGAACTTCTGAAACTCCCCTTCATATCCATGATTCATCCCTTTCATATTAATAGGTCATCCCTCATTCACATTCACCCTTTTCATCCACCATCCTTTCATCTGTCTATCTCTCTCTCTCATTGGTTTCAATGTTCACCTGATGCAGTCAAGCTTATATAGTATAATTTACATATACAATGAATATTCAATATATACCCTTTGTTTATGTTTGAATATTCAAGAATACTTTGTGATGTTGATTTATACTTGTATGGGACTATATGAATATGTATTGATTTATTCTACTTTGCATGGAATGTATGTGGAATGCTACATAGAATGCTGTAATGCTTTTACACATTAAAACCTGTTCAGCCAGTAGTTATCAATCCTACAACATGTCTGCTGCATGGGCTGCCTCTGTGTTAAGAGTGCTACGAATTATCTGTTAGAACCGCAACCCTACACTAGTGTGAAATATAAATGGGCTGTCCGTTTTTTTTTTTTTTTCTCTACGAAATGTCAAAGTTGGGGGTGCGGCGCTGCAGCCTTATCGCCGGCAAATACGGTACATGTTTAAGCCACACTGTATATTGTTTGTCACCTGTGATATAGGCACAGCAAAAGTTAAGATCTATAAACATACCAACCGACCAACCAATCAATTCATCCATTCATCAATCGGTCATCAATTAAATAAATAAATAAATACTTATTTAAGAGCATTAAAAAATGTTGTCGTTTGAAACAGCCTCCTAATACAAATAGTGGTAAAGGATGATTGTTACTACAGTAGTATTATAACCTAAAACTTACACAATTTTAAAATACATCTAAAATGTCTCATTCTCGAGATGTACATAAATTAGGATTCACTTATTTCTTATTACCGTACTTACATGTACATGACTGGGGGTACTTTTTTATAGTTTTATTTTTTAAAAGATTTGTCAATGTTTTGCTTACATACATGTATGTGTTAGTGATATTATTGAATGACACACTATATAGTTGAAGGCAAAGAACATTAGCAAGCTGATTAAACATCTATATTGTAGAGTTTGTAGAAATTGATGATCTCATTGAAATGTTAACATCGTGTAACACCCGAAACAAACCATAGTATACATTTCACACTGTTGTTCATAACATGCAATAAAGAGTATGTTTCTAAGTGAATTTTCTAAGGAGTTTTGATGACTACAATTGCTATTAGCTTCATATTTCACTCTGTTAGATCACATTTAGCATTTTTAACTACCGGTACACGTTCTTGAAATGAATAATATACCTTACATAAATTGAGTGGTCGATGAAGACAAACTTGGTATACATGTATGTGCTAAACTAATTAAAACTGCACAATTTTTTTCCATAAATGTTACAGAAGTATTTTTCTGCAAACAATTAATGTAACTGAGGTCAATAATACCTAAAGAAAAGCAATTAACTTGAATAAAGTTATAATGATAACAGTGTGTAACGTCCGAAACATCAGTGGTGTGTCATATGAAAATTATTAGGCAATGCACTGGTTGCCAATTTTTTTTGCATGTATTTACCTTATATCATCAGTTGTTATAATAAAATAAGTTTGACCTAAGTAAAAAGCATTTTACCTATTGCAATAAAAACTTGTTATTGTCAAAACCCTAATTTAGAGCTATTTTTCACTTTCAAGGGATACAAAATCTGTATTTTTCAAGATAGAAACTCAACAATTTGCATGAATAATCTCTGAAACATATTTTTAAAGACCCAACATATTTAAAGGTGTAGTTAATAGCGAATGAGTTTTATATCACAGTTATTAGATATGCTATAGTTCACAATAAAATTGTAAAAACTCAAAGTATTCATATCTGGTGAATAAATAAGGAGATAGATTAAGGTCCAGAATTTGCATTTCTCAAAAATATGATTAGTCCTGATCCTAAAAATACAAGTTTGAAGTGAGTAAACATAATTTCATTTTGGACCCATTTGTGGACACATTTGGTATAAGTTAAAAAAACCAGTGCCATAAGCCTCTACATGTACATACATCTCAAAGGATGAGGGAGATTAAATCTAAGCTGAACAGTAAATCTTTATTGGCATAGACCGGTTTACTAACATATTCAAACTTTATGCATACTTTTGAAACAAAGGTCGTTCTTGACAACCTGAAGGCTCGCCCAACACTTGCCCAACACAGCAACAAATAATGTATGCAGACTGGAATACAAGTATTGTACTCCATCATTAATAACAGGTTAATGGAATACCTCGTCACTAGGTCCCCAGGAAAGAAACATCCATAAATTTGAATATGTTAGTAATCCGGTCTTTTCTGGTGTGTCCGGAAATGAAAATGGGAAAAACAATCAAACACATATAAAGCACTTGAAATGGTGTTATAAATGCTATTTATAATTATATTGCAATCATTATATAAATGATGTTCCGTTTCTAATGTTATAATTATTTTTTTAGAATGTTATTATGTTTGTGATGATGTACATTTGCTATTATTGTAATGTGTAATTTTTCTTGTGTTATGTACATGTACAATGTCTGTAAAACCAGTGAATTTTTTTTCTTCCTGAATGGACAATAAACGTCAATCAATTTAAATTGTAATCTCGTGCACAGGATGTAGCCAGAAATGAACGTAATCTTTATTCAGTATTTGTATTGTAAGAGACTGTTTTGATTACCTTTATTTTCACTTTCTATATTATTGTTTCCTCATAATTGACAATCATAATTCTTACATGTAAGTTATATTTTCAGTAGAAAGAGAAACTCTGAAAGAAGCTTTTGTCACAAAGAGGCAAGCCACTTAGCTAATATATATAAGGCTGATTCCTCTGTAGACATCTGCATATGTACTTTTTGTTTTAGCTCTCTCTCTCTCTCTCTGTATCTGTCTCTCTATCTCTCTCTGTCTCTCTATCTATCTCTTTGATAGTTGTCACGGATCATGGGCAACACAAAACCACGACAATCTGATTCGCCACCAAAGACAAACATAACACATCCCAAAACCGCCACAATAACTCCCAGAACATAACAGTCAGGAGGCCAATGTCTATGTGTCAAAATGTCTACGATCAGGAACCCTTTATTCAGTAGTCTTGTCTCAAAGCGCACGCAGGCGCGTCACACCTCCCTCCTTAAAACAGAAAGCTATGGAAGAACTTTCTAGCAACAACATGTATATAATCACAAAGCATGGTCTGTAAGTTAGACTCTGTAACTCAAACTATTCACTAGGCATACAAGGATGAGCTTAGCCAAAGTATTCAGTTATTGTTACTATGTATACATGTACATCTACATGTTTCTTGTTTGAGTTACAGAGTCTAACTTACAGACCATGCTTTGTGATTATATACATGTTGTTGCTAGAAAGTTCTTCCATAGCTTTCTGTTTTAAGGAGGGAGGTGTGACGCGCCTGCGTGCGCTTTGAGACAAGACTACTGAATAAAGGGTTCCTGATCGTAGACATTTTGACACATAGACATTGGCCTCCTGACTGTTATGTTCTGGGAGTTATTGTGGCGGTTTTGGGATGTGTTATGTTTGTCTTTGGTGGCGAATCAGATTGTCTCTACCAACCCCCTTGTGAGTCAGCACATATTCATCCAAAAACACACCAGCTTTCCTCACATCTTTCACTTCCCGCTCATCCAAATACTGTTTCAACTCCGGAGAAACAGAACGTTTCAGCTCCTCAAGAAGAGTAAGCTCCTTCAACTGCTCAAAATTGTCAACACTAGTTGACGCCAACCATCTCTCAAAATGCAAAATCTTCTGTCGGACAAAGTCAACATAAGTTTCATCCTCACCCTTCTTTCTACTGCGAAAAGCCTGTCTGTGCGCCTCCGGCACCAACTCGTAAACCCTGAGAATGGAGGTTTTGAGCACCTCATAATCCCTACTCTGCTCGACAGACAATGAGGCATAAGCCTCCTGCGCCCTACCTACCAAACTACTCTGAACCAACGTCGGCCAAACCGACCTGTCCCAACCCAAATTGATGGCAACCTTTTCAAAATGCTGAAAGAATTCCTCAACCTTACTCTCATCAAACTTTATTGTAGTAGTCTTAATTGTCTGTACCAACTCTAATCTGACCAAAATGCATTTGATGAAGTGAAATACATTACAATGTATTAACTGCTACTTAAAAATCTTGCATGTTAACCTCTGTCGACTAGACAAAATGTTTGACTTCGAAAATAAACTGCATATACCTGCAAATCAAAACACAATATGCAAAAGAGTACGCTGTACAATTTTCACATTTTACATATACAAATACAATAATTACTTCTTAACAATGCAAATAGCAATCGATCCACGAGAAATTGTGTCAGCAATGATATTGTCCTTTCCAATGTGTCCAAACTTCAAATCATACTCCTGAAGCACGAGAGATCACCTCATTAGTCTGCTGTTTTTTGTTTCTCATGTTGTCAAATATCTTGCTAGATGCTTGTTGAACTTCTTCGACATATAACATACTGGACGCTCCAAACCAGCCTCATCCACTTGGATCAAAACGCTTCAGTCTGGCGCCGCTAGGACTGGTGAGCAGGCTAGTGAAGACTTCAATGGATCGAACGCGACTTGACAGCTTGAAGTCCACGAATATGGCACGTTCTTCCTCAGCAGATTCGTGAGGGGTTCTGCAACATCTGCATAGTTCTGACAGAATTTCCTGTAGAATCCAGACATCCCGAGAAAGCGTCGCAGAGCCCGCTTGTCTTCAGGAACAGGAAAGTCCAGGATGCCCTCTATCAATCGGTCGCATAGTTCCAAGCTCAACAACACGGCCTAGAAATGACACCTGTGCATGAGCAAACTCGCTCTTCTTCAAGTTCAGTTAGGTTGGCTTCAGAGAGACGGTTGAATAGAGCCTGTATTCGCTGAACATGGTCTTCCCAATTGTCACTATACACCACAATATCATCCAGGTAGGCTTGACATCCCACCAGCTCTGAAGTCACCTTTCAGCAGATCGAACTTAGACACAAATTTGACACTCCCTATCTGATCTATAAGGTCGTCAATGCGGGGTATGGGAAAATGAGTCTGTTTTAGTCTTGGAATTCAACACCCTGTAATCTGTACAAAACCGAAAAGTACCATCCTTCTTAGGAACCAAAACACAAGAACTCCACTGACCTTTACTTGGTTCAATGATATCATTAGCCTTCATATACTTAAGTTACTTTCTCATCAATACTCCTCCCTCCCCATAGAAAACAGACTCTCTCTTCCTCCGACAGAGCACTATCTCTTAACTATTCCTTAAACCTTCCTTCTATCTCCTCCTCTGAAGCTTAGGGCATTCGGACATCCTGTGTCCATCTTGTTTACAATAGTAACACCAGTCAGGGCCAGGTATCTGCCTTTGGGACATCTTCCCAGGACCAGGATTGACATAAGGTCCACCTGTCCATTGGCTAGGGCGAGATTGCTGCTTCTGGGCAATCTCCCCTGGACCAGGATTGAAACTAGGTCCACCGTTCCATGGGCCATACTAACGGATGGTACACAACCGCAGTAATACACACAAAGCTATACGAAATATATACGACACGTGAGAACCCTCACCAAAAAAATATCTACCTGGAGTAGAAAACTGGTTCGCCTGCTAGACTTTAGGACGAGCCCCCAATTTGTCACGGATCATGGGCAACACAAAACCACGACAATCTGATTCGCCACCAAAGACAAACATAACACATCCCAAAACCGCCACAATAACTCCCAGAACATAACAGTCAGGAGGCCAATGTCTATGTGTCAAAATGTCTACGATCAGGAACCCTTTATTCAGTAGTCTTGTCTCAAAGCGCACGCAGGCGCGTCACAATAGTATGTACTTTAAAATCAGTGTAAACAAGAAAAATTGAGTCACTGAACTTTTGGGAGCTGTATGGACAGCTATTCTCAGAGGAAGAAACTTTTGCAACTTGCAAAAATTCCTTTGCTGCATTTATCACATATAGTCAAATCTGCTTTAGCAACCACCTGTATCAACCTGAGTCAATACGGCAACTACTAAACTGGAAGAACAATAATGACAATCATGATGCTACTACTACTACTTATAACAATAAAAGCAAATGCTATGAGTATTTGTATGATTAGTTCATTCAAAAATGTTATCTTGAATTTACTCTGTAACAAATCCTGTAGAGATAGAAATGAATTATGAACATAGTGTTATCACAAAGACATGTAAACAACCATGTTGCATGATAAAGAACACTTTGATTTGTTGGGATAACTATAACATGCAGTTAAGGGTCTATTGACCTTAACATTTAGTAGGCAAGCCTTTGTCCACTCCTTTGGGCTTTCTCAAGCCAAGTGATTATTCCCAGTTTCTTGCTGTCTGCTGCCTCACCATCACTGGAGCACAGATATGTGACAACTGACAACAACATTGGATGGAATGATGCCCATGTTATTGACTTTGAAACACATTTCTGGTCAAGAAAGGTGAATGAATCCATCTGGATGAAAATGATTAGGCCTAGTCCTTCACTGAAAAGGGACTCTGGCTATTCATGTCACCTACCTTCGCTCCAGTGATCTTGAGGCAGCAGACAGCAAGAAACCATATATATTGCATTTCAAGAAAAGACATAAGAAATTATATATCTTCACTTACATTAGAGCTGCTTTCCATGAGCAAATCTGCCTCTCCACCCGCAGCTGGACGTCTGAACTGCTCTCCGATTTCAAACTCCCATTTCACCTCTCTTCCAAGTACATTTTTACTCTTCCACTTACGCACTGCACATAAAAGACAAAACAGAAAGCCTTACAATACAATACGGGTACATGGAAATTCAAAAATATCTCTCCATGAGATAATGCCTTTAAGAAGCACAGCTCCAGTTTTGTAGGAACTGAATCACTTCTCCAATGTGTTAAATTTAATATCGTTTAAATAAATTAGCCATCCTTGCTATTTGGGGCCTTACAATAACCAGTCAAAACAACTAAACATGTAGCTTGTGGTGACCACATGGTTTCGTGCAAATTGTGCTGCGTTAAAGTTGAACTAAAATAAATGCATAGAATACACATTTACAGTGTGTGTGTATTGGGTTTTTACAGACGTGTATCAATCAGATGATTAATTACGTCTGGGGACCATCCGAAAGACGTCACTCAGTTTCAAACTTGCGTCCTTGTGACAGTGACTTTCCTTGTTTATTTTTTAATGAAAAAAATATACCCAAACTGACCAACTTAAATATTAAAATAATAGCATAAAAGTCTTTGTTATTAGGAAACCACTAGCCATGTAGGATGCTGTACCCTTGACCTTGTTCCAAACTGAAAATCAAAGCAACCTTTCAAACCAACATACATGTAACTCTAGATCTAGATCGAACTCTCGTAGACTCTAACTTAAGATCTAAAGTTTCGTTTGTTGCTATTTGTGTCGCTATTTTATAAAACAAATAACGCACTTGACCCTGTTGTGCGAAACATAAATGCCACCTTTCATCTCTTACCTACCGGTAGTAGGTCATTGGTTTTGACGTCACCTTTCATCTCTTACCTAGTAAGTCATTTGTTTTGACGTCATACTCCTCCACAAGCTCTCTACCATCCAGGAGGATAAAATGAAGCTTTCTTCTTCCTGTGTATGATGACAAAAATAAATGGTATTGTAACTTAGTGCTGTGCTTTGGTGGTAATTTACTACTCATTTAGACAGAATATTTTTTGGATGGTTTACCAAACTTTACAGTTGAAAGTTGAAACAGAGAAAATAATGAATTCCAAAACTTTTGACACGATTGTAAGCCATTTTGGCAAAGAACATCATGCGATGGACGATAAGAATATTGAATATCACATTCTTTTTGTTCTTTATTTTAATGTGCACGAATTTGGACACCCTATCACTTTATGACAGTAGACCCTATCATCAATAAATTAAAAAAGTAAAAGTAAACAAAGCAAGGGGCGAAAGGCCAAAATTAAATCGTATATTGAAACCGTCTTTGAAAATTTATGAATCTAAGTTTGACAAAACTTTTAAAACAAAGCATGGAATGAAGCATTAATTAATCTGATTGCAAACGTGGGCACAGCTTGATTTTGTAATGTGCTGTATTTTAAAACACTCGAGATTTCTTCTTCAGCACAACCGCTCAAGCGCGCCGGGAAACTTGGGTGGGCATCGAGTCTAGTCCAGCCTAGTCCCATATGCTGCATGTTTTGTGAGTGAATAAAGTTCGGCCGAACTACTCATTCTGCCCACATTAGTTCAGTATTATTAATATAAAGACACATGTACGTTATATGCATAATTTTAATTATAGGTAAAATACATTACCGTCCTGAATTAATGCTGTTTTTCGTGATTTTCTAAGTGTCTCCAACCACGCCATTGAAGAGGCCATCCTAGCAACAATCGTTTTGGTGATCGAAAATAGCAATCGCGAGCGCGAGCTAGATGCCCCCCCCCCCCCGGCTCCGCGAGATCCTGCCCACAGTATCAGGGTGGTGTTGGGGGGGGGGGGAGACATTGCAACCGGCTTGTGCCCCCTTATAAGCCAAATTGACCTACCTCAAGTACACAATCCCCAAAATGTGCAAAGTTCTCTTAAAATATAACATCTTGTGGTGAAACTTCCTCCTTAATTAAAGATAAACTTGAGTTCTGGTAAAAAAAGAAAATGAATTCTCACAGAATCTAACGAAACTTACACTGAATGTTCAAGATTACAAATAAATGTCATTTGCCAAACATTTTTGGAAGAAAATGTATACTGGCTGAGAAATGAGCATAGAAAGATCAATAGGAAATCAGGGTAGTACTAGCCCCCGACACCATGTGTGTTGTCCAATATACATCTTTCTGTGTAAGTGAGTGTTACTTTACCAAGACTCTGCCAAACTTATGATGATTTTGATGACTCCAGAACCTTGCATTACACACCATTACTTACATGCTATATGATCAACTTTTCTGATCCATTCCACACCTTTTCTTTCACAATGCAATCGCATTACCAGAACTCAAGTTTATCTTTAACACTTAAAATGACAGCGGAAATATATGATAGCTAGCTAGATCTATAGCTGGATAATAACCCTTTGAATATTAGTAGGGAAAAAGAGATCAGCCTTTTGGAGGGAGTTAATTTACACAAATTCACCTCACTCTAGGATCTATGTTACGTATAGGATTTTAAATAAAATCTTAGCGAGGATATTATACAGAGAGAGAGAGAGAGAGAGAGAAGCCGGGGGAAATACCGAGAGATAGCCATCCATACACAGAGTTTGGCCAACTTGCTTTAAGTTGGTCACTACATGTACATGGCATATATTAATCGTTTGTTTTGTGCTTGCATGGTCTACAACGCAGTGTCCACCATATTGTGCCACAACTCGAACCGGATTGGTCAAACTCTCATAATCAATGACACGAGGATTAGTATAGTCAAACGGCGCCATCTCAGAGCACCTGCTATTGGTAATGAGCCACGCAATCTTAATTTGAGTTGGTGATCAGCCAGCCCTTGGTAGCATAGTAAACAGTGCATGTGCACAGTTACAATCTAAATAAGAGGTAAAAACTCACTTTAATCATGACACCTGTTTTTTAACAAGTTTATTAGCTCTTATTATCCTTTATATTGTGACTCCGTCAAATATCTATATAAAAAGTTCATAACTCGATTATCGAGAACTACTACAAGGCTTAACAAAAAGCCAGATAAGGCATATCAACAAGGGTATATGAGGCGAGAGGGGTAGGGGAGCTGCAGCCACTGGGAAAGTTAAATTACCAATATTCGGGTATCCGTCACTTCGTAAACAGGCAGCGAGGTGATTTTTTTCTTCAATTTTGTATGTTAAAGTGAGTTTTGATAACGAAATTACATTTTCAGTATAATAAAGTGTATTTATTTTTGCTCACTTGCTTAGCTCCCTCGTAACTTTTAAAAAACAGAAGTTGATGTGCGGACAAAATAATATGCGCATGTAATTTAAAAACCAACAAACTTGAACTCCAAATACTTAATAATTTTCATGATTTTTCTCATAGCCTACATGTTAATATATAAATTCATCAAGTCAACTTCATGATAAAAAATTCCAAGTTTTCAAGGACACTTTGTATTTTCATTTTACAGACTGCGAGCATGTAACTAGGATTAATTTTCTTTACTTAGTGTCTTGTAACCATTTCTCATGATGTATTGGCAATAGGTTTATATAAAAGTGTCTCACATAAAATATTTCAGTGTGAATTTTGCTAAGTGTATATTTATGGGTTGCTTAATAGTAAAAGAAAAGAGCCACTCAAGTTCCAACAGGCAATGGTTTGGCCATCGCTCAAGACTAAACAAACTAATCCAGGATTGAATGGACCGAGGATGGGGACCGAGGAAAAGAGCAAGCATTCTGTTTGAGTATTGGTCATGAATCCCGTTATGTTAGCTATCATGATGACTAATTGCATATAGTGTGAGTAATCCTTGTACTCTTCTATAAAAAACTTAGATACGAAATTCAGAACACAAAAGTTCAGTTTGTGTTGGAGATTTTAGCAGAAAAATGCACAATCATACAACGAAAATCTGTTAATCATTACTCCAAAACCTACATGCTATATAAAAGTGAGAGAAGGTAGAAATTGGCTCCTCTCTCCCACCATGAATACCCATATTATATTTTGTAATGTACAGCCATTACTGTTCCTTTCGACAAAATGTTGTCCATGGGGCTTAATGTGAAAAAAATGACCCAATTTTTCTAGGGGCTATCCGACATCAATGTCGAGTTATGCTACTTCCTCTTACTTACAAAGTTAAAACATTTACAACTCTCTTATTGGTCCAATTTTTGTTTGTAATCGCCATTCTCTTTTACTTAATATTCTGCTTTCATAGAAATTAACTTATAACAAAAGTTGGATTGCCCTTTTACTGAATATCAACGCAGAAAATACAACCGCATAAACTATAGTAATTGTTTTCTCCTGCATTTCCACTGTGACTCATTTCGATAGTTACCATTCTCGTTATTATTACCACATTGTTGGACGGGATGCTCATCGATTCGTTTCTTCATGATCATATCTGATCTATTTTAGCCTTTAACAATTATGTCTCAACTCAGCTCAACAATATTGCTAACAAGACTTTCATCAAGTTGCACTTCCCTTTTCGTGGGAGAGATGCACCATCATTTGTTCATTCATAATCTCTGTTTCTGATGCCTTAATTCGATTTAACGGTTTTTAACCTATATGTTAGAAAAACTTTCTGGAATACTGGTCCGCTGCTTTCTAATTGTTACATTTCCCTTTTGTTGGGAGGGGGTACAACAACTTGTTTCCTCATCTCTAGGCTCCATTTCTCACTGATTCAAGGGCGTGTAAGTACAGTTGGGCGGGGGCGTTGGCTACCAAATTTTAGCAACTCCAATACATGAGACGCTGAAATTGAGAATGGTTCTCATGTGCTCGCAAAAGGTCATCTTTGGCCAACTTTATTGCCACGTTTTTATCCAAATTCGAGATATTTATCTTTTGGTTAAATCTATCATTGCACGGTATAGTAACCGTTGATTGTAATCATTGTAATTTGGTAGTTGATGAGAAGCACGCCGTTAAGCCCTATCGTGAAGCTGATGTGTATTGTAGGCCTTGCTCATTATGTTTTCGTTATCTGTAAAAGAATTAAGAAAATAGACATAATGATAACTTTATAAAATACGCGTGGTCAACTCGCTTATTTTCATTAAAATCAATTAAACTCAAACGCATCCCATCAAGGGGAAAGGGTAAAAATATGCTTGTCGTTGTAGATTTGCCCACCTATAGCACGTGCTATTATTCTATTATTGATTATGTTTATATTTTTATATATTAATTTTAGTAAGGCTTAAAAAAGAAAGTGTCTAGAATAACTCACCATGAAAATAAGTTTTCCTCATCTTTATTCCGCCATTGCAACAGATCAGCTTGATGATCACCGCATTATCAATAAATAGATTCGAAATACATTCAAATTTCGTAGATGCATTGTCTCTCATTTCTCTTATTTCACATCGCGATTAGGCGGCAAAATCCTTGTGATGTAGCCTACTGGGCAGTGGGCGGGTAGCGGTTGCGACTCACTGATGTTGCTAATTTACTGTTTGTAATGGAATATACGAGAAGGGTTAACTGACAGTATTTTAATTTTCACTTATGCAGTTTGATAAAGCTTTCGTTGAATGACGGTGATTCACCTTTGGCAGCAAAATATGTAGGATATGTTTCAGTAAGATGAATTCGATATATGCCCATTTTTTAAAATAATATTATTCAAATATAACCCTAGAATATATAATTGTGTTAACAAGAGAAGGAACATAGCCTGCAAAGAGAAGTCTATGAAAGTATTTAAACATACATCAAAGCCGACAGGCTTATATTGTTGCAGCGTTATGCCGCAAATATGCCGTAAGCCATTTGGTTTTTCGATGTAATCTCAATACAAAATTAGTAACACATTCATTTTATCGTGTCTTCACTATCTTGGGGGGGGGGGGGGGAGGGGTGGGTGGTGTGGAGGGGGGGGGGGGGGGTAAGACGACATATTTTTTGGGGTCATCTATTACCACAATTTGTTATTTGTTTATTATTACAAAAAAAAAGGGGGGGGGGTTTCCTCCAAAACAAACACATAAACAAAGTTAAGGGGGGGTTCGACCCCCCCCCCTGCGTACGCGCCTGCCTCCCTCAGACCCTCTTCGTTCCATATCGCCGGTGTCTTTTCATCGGATAAGAAGCATGAAACTATGTAAAATTAATATATATATTTCTTTAGCTAATCATGAAATGATTAACACCGACCTGCATGAAACAACATATTTTGTTTGTTCTCTCTCTCTCTCTCTCTCTCCCTCTCGGCGTCCCTTTCTATCTATTTCTCGCTTTCTCTCCATCCCTCCCTCTTTATTCTTCTCACCTTCTCTCTCTCTCTCTCTCTCTCTCTACATTCTTCCCTCTTTATTTCTTTGGCACTTACTCACTCTCTCTCTCTCATCATCGCATTCATCATCATCTTCTCTCTCTCTCTCTCTCTCTCTCTCTCTTTCTCTATCTTTATCTCTCTCTCTTTTTCTCTCTCTGTCTCTTCTCCCTCTCTTTCTTCCTTTTCCACCTATCCATCATCAAATTTTTTCTTTCCAAAATGTAATATGCCATCTTTTTTCTCTATGTTCATGTAATCTCCGTATTCCAAATCATCTCTCCAAAAGTAATTATCTTTTCCTACTTATGCTATGGTCACATTACCCAAAAGTAGCCTGCTCGGCGGCCGAGCGGCGAGTTTTTAACCAATTCTGCCCAGCGGCTGCCCGGCCACCGAGCGGCGGCCGCCCAGGCACCGCTCGTTTTTAGGGCATCGCTCGGTCGCCGCTGAAGTTTTAGCGAGGAGTTAAAATTTGGGCGGCGCCTGCTTACTTTTCACTCGCCGCCCAAAATACGCTCGGTGCCTGGGCGGTCGCCGCCCGGGCACCGACCTAATCGCTGGGCGATGCCTAAATTCCAGCAGCGACCGAGCAGGCTACTGATCGGTCGGTCGCTGCTCTGATTTGTGACCATAGCTTAAGTTAATAATACAGTTTGACTCGTCTCTTGAACCATTTCTTCATAAGATACTTACATTCATCCTCAGAATACACAAGGCCAGGGACTGCGGTCGTGTCTTCATCAGCGTTGGACTCGACGTCAGCATCGTTGTACTCGTCAATGTACTCGATGTCGGACGACACCGACTCATCATCCTT
This sequence comes from Strongylocentrotus droebachiensis, assembly GCA_035222895.1. Lineage (NCBI taxonomy): Eukaryota > Metazoa > Echinodermata > Echinoidea > Camarodonta > Strongylocentrotidae > Strongylocentrotus > Strongylocentrotus droebachiensis. The sequence goes on along the minus strand of JAVYIG010001804.1, from coordinate 253,356 downwards.
CTCCCCATCGTTGATGTTTCGATCTTTTAGGAGTAAAATCGAGAAAAAAGCATTTTATATATCCATTTTTTTTTCTTCTCACAAGTTACAAGTTTTTTTCTTCTTATCTCTTTTCCGTCATTTCTCTTCCCTCAGTTTATTCTGCTTCTCTTTAATCTGGCTCATAATTATCTTTATAAAATGTTCATGTACTTGTTCAAATTAGTCGTTTTGCCTCTTATTTTCAAATATACTTAGTAAAACAGTAACATGAATCATAAAGAAGTAAAGTCCATAATATGCACAAGAAAACGGTAATACTTTTTCTTTCAGCCACCGTCATAAAAATAATATGAAAAGCAAGAATACGATAACACTTAATGCACCTCATATACTGCAAGAGAATGGGCCTAGTTTGAGGTTCAAACCTAAATACTGAGCCTCCAAACTGAAAGTAAATACTGTGAACAGGCAATTTCTGACACATTTCTTTAAAAATTGATATGAAGAAAATAAAGATAAAGGACAAGAAAAGACCACTGTGCTACTTACGATGGAACATGTACCGTGTGAGTAAAAAAAAAAGTTTACACCTAGAAATTGCTGATTATTTTTAAAATCATCTATGAACAGTAAATTACTATACATCTTATGAAAGAGAGTTATATCCCAAATCATTTGGTATCATTTTTGTGTGGTATGTGTTCACGCTTGGATGAACAGGAGGCAATGTTTGCGAGAGTGCAAAAATCGACTTGCGCCAAAGTGATGCCTATTATGTTTGGATTAGCGGAGTGAGAGAATGAATATTTATTGAATGTATCAAATGAAATGCATTGCTTATGGTTTTTGCAGAAGCAAAGTCACACACACACACGCGCGCGCGCACACGCACAAATGTTCGTTGATATTTGATATTTGATATTTCATATGTGTGGCATGATCAATTTTGTTAGGGATGTTATTCACCTTAAATTGTAATTCATTGCAGACTAAGCCTTTTATCAAATTTCAAGTAGGCCTATGCATCACAGTACATGGATCAAACTGATTAACAGACTTGGTTCCATTAAAACTGCATTCTCTAAACTTTCATTTTTGTTTACTTTGGTAGTCACATCTTCTTGCTACTTGATAATTTAAAGAAAATTATGTTGATGACTTTGTTTTCCTCGACTTTACCAAAGATACATATTTAATTTAAACCATGAATTACACAGAATCTACACGGTTGATGGCGCATTGCTATGTCACTGATCAGTGGTGATTTGCTATGTCACTGATCAGTGGTGATTCTAAATAAAATCGATATACATGGGGCAAATCATGTCTAGAAGTGAGGGGAGATTGAAAAATCAAGTTTCACCCCCCCCCCCTTTTTTTCTGGGCCTTCATACGCCAGTCCCATCCTTTGCTTGATACGCCACCGAAGGGGAAGTAACAACTAAAATCAGGAGATTCGAGATTTCCCCTTACCCTCTTGCTCTTGGAGAAGAATTTTCTGATGCCTATCCAACAGCAGGTCTCAAGGGTCTCAGAATGATCTTTAGTCTATCCTTAGCTTTCTCCGTGGCAACGACGTCTCACTCCCAAACGTCCTTTTTTCCATCCCCATTTGTAAGGCAGAACTCTATAATACTCCATGTCTGTTTGATTTACTCTCTCTCTCTCTCTCTCTCTCTCTTTCGTTGTCCCTCTATTTATATCTTTCTATATGTTTATCAAACATATCTATTTATTATCTGTCTATCTGTCTATCTGTCTTTCTAACTTGCACTTCTCGTTTTCTCATTATTTTGATAAATATTGTATAATCACACTGTTTAATGACCTCGCAATTAAACTGAATTTTTGGAGTTCATGTACCTTGAACTTCACTGTTTATTCAAAAATAAGCAAGGAAACACAGCTGATTTAAGCTCTTATTTCCTAGTATTTCCGTAATCTATTGCTCTTGTTTTTTGCCCTCTGAAGTAAGGTTGCAGTGGTTAGGTGCACGATCTGTTCGGATTTGTATTAATTGGGGCAGGTCTTTAATGTGTTTTTCTTTATAAATGTATCTTCTTGATATTTTGCTTTGTTCATCTGCTTATTTCGTCCATGAAACAGTTTGGACTCATTAAGTTATTAACAAGTTGTTTTCTATTTAATTTGCACTCTCAAATTTACTATTCTGATTTAAAAAATATCTTTCTTGTCATCCATTAAACATGATGTCATTTCGGGCCATCTATGTCTGACTAAAAGTTGGAAGATTATGTGCTTTCTGTAACTTGATGTTCCCATTTTGATTCCGAGCCCCCGATGCTTCATGGTCGTGATGGTGCAAGATTTGTTGATTTTGTTGCAAGTTTAACACCGTTTTCCAACTTCGTCACTTTGAATTCGTTCTGCAGTCCCTTTCCTAAAAGTTCTGTTTATTGTTTGAGACCATTCTGGGGGATCCACAAACTACAAGCACTGCTTTTAGTGGTTCCCCCCATTTCCTCAGAAATTAAGAATTTCTTGCAATAATGTTATTATGTGTAAAGTCTACCAAGAAAAAATGAATATGTACATACATCTTTTTTCATACTTTCTGTAATACTATATGTAATACCTTCGTTTATCTTTCTGTTTGAAATGAAATAAATACGAACTGAATTGAATTGAACTCTCGTGAAGCGATCTTTGTACTTTGTCATTCTTTTATTCATCACAAACTGTTTTCGTAAATTTTCATTTTTCTCTCCTCCTTGTGCATTTCATCTTGGTTTGCTAATCATTCTCATGTGAACTATTTGTACGTCGTGATGCCTTTGCCCCATTCTGATTATTATATTTCATCTCAACTCGAAATCATTAACCATTGAGAGCAATAACAGAAACACTCTGTGGTATTTCTCAATGGATGAAGTCTTTGTTTCGAGGAATTTCTTCTGAAATATTTCGTCATCAAACAAAAGTACTTGGTTAAAAGATATATTTTGATAATCAGAGCGCGCTGTGGCAACGTTACGATTTACCTTCTGATGGAAGCCTACAGTTCCGCCAATCAGAAAGATTCCCACTACGATCTCTGCGCGCGCACAGTGTTTGGTCAAAAATATGACGTCATGATGAAGGCGACACAGGGCAGTATCTACTTCAGTTTAGTCCGAGCAAACATTATTGAGGTGAAAAGGAACAAACTCTTACTAAACCGATGTTTTCCCTAGCTTTTCATTCATGATTTCCATGTTTGCACTTCTTTAGGACTTAACTCAACCGCTTTCTAAGGAGTGGTGTTTGCCCCCGTAACTCTGTATAGGGGATCATGCTATAAGTTAGAGGAAAACACCGTTTTTTGTTTTTTCTCACTCCGATCATGCCGATGAGCCGCCTCTAAGAAAGCCGAAAGTGAAGATTTGCGTGATATCATCTGCGTCTATTGACACTGCAACGGGAACAAGAAACTGTGTTTGTTGTGTTTAGATAAATTTCATTGTAGTAATTAGAAAACTTCAACCTTTTCAATTCGTCTTAATCAGCTGAGTATTTTATTTCATCAGAATTCTAGTCTCATAATCCATGTAGTTTTCACATGACACTCTATTCATCTTCTTCGTTATACTTACACTCCATTTTATATCATTATATTACTAATATATTACTGTTATATACTAATATTATTAAATTTATAAATGTATTAATATTGAATAGCTTCCACAAAGAAGATGAGATGTAGGCCTACTGATTTTAAAAATGATGTTTATATAAATTATGTTATAAAAAGCGATATGTCACCAGAACTTTTGATATTGGGTTGTGTCGAAACAATCTGATACTTGTCAAAGGAAGAGGATTGGGCTATCTTTAATGTTATTTTTTGTTTAAATTTGATATCATTTAGTTTCGAAATTGAACAACTGTTTAAATGGGTCATTCCAATGTGCCAATTTCTTTTCACTAAAATAACTTGATGTCAATGATTTCACATGTGATGAGTAGAAAGTAAATGATTTTATTTGTTTTGATACTCTATGTTCGCTCAATACAATTTATCTTATAGATAATGTACATGACATTGTATTGATTACATTTGTAGCGCATTTACTATAAAAGTTCAGTGACATGACTTGTATACGTTATGATCTAACACATTATGGATTTATAATGAAAAACAACAAAAACACAGCATCGTAGAGATGCAAACGTATCTCCATATGTTTGCATTGATATGGGGGGGGGGGGGAAGGAAACAGCAATACTAACATTTTTTAAATCTCGAGATTCATCAACCTTGGCGTTATATCATTTTGTAAAGAAAACAAAAATTATGCAAGATACTCTTAGATACGTTACAATATGAAGCATACTTATATTTTCATTGCTTAAAGATAAAATTAATTATAAGATTAGCCCAATAGTACATCGCAACAAAACAAATGTAAGAAAATGTCATATTCGATGAACATTATAGGTATATAAATATATCTTCTGAACGTTTTTTGTTGTTGAAATAATACATTACTTCTGCAGGGACTACGAAAAATGTCGTATATAATGTAGCCCTCGCATTGACTGAAATTTTGAAATTGTAATAAAAACTGTTTTAGTGCCTTGATTAAGGCGCCAGAAAATCAAGGCCATGCATATTCGAAATAAAAACAAACATATATAACTTATTCAAATAAAGTGATAAATGGTTCTTACCAAGCACAGTATTTTAAGAGTGTACTAAAAAGTCACATATAAAACTAATACCAACCTAAATACAATAATAATTAAAAATAAAAATCCCTTTTTTCACATGTATATTTCCTACAAATACAACATTTGGGTATAATATGTATTTCTCTAATGAAAAGAATAACAAAGAAGCAAATTTGTTGAATATATGAATATAAATGTAAATTCAGTTGAAATCAAACACACACACATACACTTTTTTATATTTTTTAAAAAGTAATTTTGTTTTATTCGTCCAAATGTGTGATAGAAACAAAAAAATACAATTTAGTAAAATAAATAAACGTTTTTAATATTGATATTAATTGCTTTAACATACACATTATTGAACAAAAACTCATTTGCAGTATATAACTTGACAACGAAGTAAACTTAAAGTACAATCACATAATGTATAAGTCAATTGTACGTTATTCATCTAGAGGGTTATTATACTGGTGCAATACCTGCTCCATCCTCCCCCTCCCTCACACACACGCACACTCACGCGCACACGCGCAAAATACACACACTACACACACGCACACCCTACACCCACTCACGTTGATGTGAGAAAACTAAGGATTTATATTCTGTGAAAGATTTGGAAAACTTTGTCTTTCTTCTGTTTTTTCTTCTCAATAGTAACACAAGTTTTATATAAAGAATAACCTATCCAATAACCCTCCTAATCTCGTAATTCTATCCTTTCTCTTTTCTCCCTTTCCTCTCGCTTTTATGGATATATTTAATGAATATAAATATTGTTTCATCTTGACGTTGGATAAAGTAATATATTATTTTATACATGTATTTCATACGTGTATGTAACAATGTCAGTCAAACTATTGAAACTATTGTAATAAAAAAGCACGAGAAGTGCCCTGATCTTTAAAAAAAAATAATCTCGTATGTCTTTACATGTATGAAAAACCACCAACGTGAATCATAATATAATTAGCCCCTCTTTAATTCCCGGGAGAATAGCTGATTAATTAAAGAGCAAATTTAGTTGTCATTCTTTATCTACAGGGGGAGGGCCCAGTGTGGTTTAAACGACGCGATTAAAAAGATAAAAAACTTGATACGATTGTGTTTGTAATTTGCTGTGATTCTTTCCTTAAAGAGGATTTAAACGCGAGGTGTGTTGGGTAATCTTTGAGAGCTCTTTTGCATTCAAGATTTTGCTACAAGTATAATACACGATACGAATGTAATTCTTACAAGATTAGTTCCTTGGCTGATTGACTTAAAAGATTGCCTCCCCATGCATTTTGATGATTTACTCATAATTTTGCCTGAATATGTCCAATATTAGTCATGATCGAGAGAGATCAGAGATTTAAACAATATTTCCATTACTTGATTTTGTTTAAAAGTGGAGCTCGCCCAACTGCTAATAACAAATACTGCCAAAATATTTATACTAATGATAATTTAAAAGAATATTACAAATAATACCAACAAATATTAACAACAACAACACACATTAGTGCTTTATTTTATACCTTAAGCACAGCCGGCATATACAATCAACGCTATATTTTTCATGCTTTCAATTTTCATGAACCAACCATGAACTTCGTTATCAGATATGAGGCTAAGATATCGGACTAATGATTTAGTCGATTTTCGTTTTACAGCAAAGGACTTTTAAATACATGAGTGCAACGGAGGACATTAAAAAGCATCAATAAGCATTTTTCGAATTTAAACAAAAACTGAGGTAAGATCCGAGTCCTATATACCTCTTTACGCTAAATCTTGATACTTGTGTCATTTTATTAATTAAGAAACCTTGTGTTGAAAGCATGCATGTATCATTAGAAGTAAATATTCTAATACAAAGAAGCCATAATACTGCCCGACAAAATAAAAATGCAGCTTAAATATATCAAATATTGTTTTTCTAAATGTATAGCTTCTTCCTCATTCAAACAATGATAATTATGATCAAAATATTTAGGGAGCACACTTATTCAGAATATTGAAACACAACCTTACATCAGATGAGAGGGAGAAGAAGAAGAGGAAGAAGAAGAAGAAGAAGAAGAGAGATAGAGAGATAGAGGGGGATGGGTTGGAGTAAAAATTGCTCGTACTGATTCTTCAGCTTAAAAAAAAAAAGTAGAGAGATAGAGAGACAAATGCTGCTGTTATCTTATCACGTGTCTGGTTGTAGTGGGCTGGTCATAGACTCGTCATAATACCGGGCGTCATATAGCAACCAGATTTTGGCCGTGTTACTCGCGCTCTCTCCGTCAATGAAAAATCACGCCGCTTTTTTATCTGCTCGAGGTACCGAGGGTTAGACGTTTAATATTCGCGGTGGAGGAAGGAAAAAAAAATGCTTAATTAAAAACCGCTATGAGGAGAGGGGAGAATGAGAGTCAACGGACCCCGGTCTTTTAAAATTGTCTCATAATTTCTGACGTCTACCTAACTAGAGGGCTAGGGAGTATTAACCGCTCAGTGAGCTTTTGCACTTGACTGCCGTTTCAGACTTTATGCTCCAGTGCCTAGAATCAACATTATTTTTTAATCGTTATGCGAAAATTTTCCTTCACCTTACAAAATTAATTTAAACACAGAACAAGAGAAATTCGGTGGCTATACAGTGAACAGTATCACCTTTTGTTGGATGTATCCCCTTTACTAGCTAGTGGATCTTTCAGCTTAACCATGTTGTCGCCACAATTGAGTGAATTTGATATTCTGCAGAATATGGGGATGGAAGCGAGTACACCCTTTTCACGACCATCCCCGCGACGAGCAAATTCGGCAGGACCTCGGTCTAACAACACCTCCAAAATTGACCCCAGGTAAGGTATCTTTTAAAGTATCCTTCAAATCTGCAAATATTAATTCGTTGTCATTCTTTAAACTGCTTTGCCACGTCTCACAGCAACGCGTCCAGCCCCCGAAAATTTTCTTGAGTGTTTCCGGTATTTGGTTATTTTCTCTCTATTTATCCTCTCTCTCACAGTTCCAAGTTGGGAGAAAGAGAGGGATAAAAATAGGGCTAATACAGCTACTCAATTGCCCCCGCCATTGAATACTTAATGAAGCTCACGCGAGCTTGCTTCGTAGCTAACATAATTATGCATAGATCCATCGGCATGTAGAGTTCGTGTTCCTTAGCAATGCGACCCAGAGGTAGATTGGGTGCACCCCCAACAAAGCCACACGTTCCTAAAATCATTGACGTGTTAAGAACAAGCCCAAACTTCACAACACTCAAACAGAGGGACAGACAGAGACGCCGCGACCGCCCAACCATCCACCTTGCTAACACGATCCCCCACTTTAGTTCCAAATCACAACTCTTCCCGCATTTACATGCACTAACGAAACTTCAAACTCCATCTCCCCCCTGTCTTCTCGCAAAATTTAATTGTTGGCGATCAACAAGTTCGTTTTACTCATCATACCCTCAACCTGAGCACGTTCTTACACTTTTCTTTGTTTCTCTTCACCTTTTTCCTCCCAAACTTCCTTGCGGACATTATCAACGTGGTTTTCAACGCTTCACCCGTCCATCACCCGTCGTCACCCCGTACCCTCCCGGGGCGTGTCTCTCCGTGTCTCCGGTGGGCGCGTGTTACTTCTCTTCGTTCCTTTTTATCCGCCACTACCAATCGCTTTTTCTACATCTCATCAACATCATCATGGTACTTCATGCGGACAGCTTCAAGTCCAAACGGTACCGGGACAAACTCCGGGAACAGATTAAAGCTTTAGAGAACCTTCTACCCGTCGACAAGGCTACACTTCACAGGAAACTGGACAGCCAGACCGTCTTTAGACTTGCCATCTCTTTCTTCAGGATTAAGAGTTTCATAGCAGGTAAGCAACGTCACTTTACCGATAGCCATTCCTACAACTTTACTCATTGACATTTTAGTCTACCATTTTTTGCCGTCTTGGAATTTATGTTATGCCTTCTCAGTCGCTTGTAAGTTGAATCCCATCCACTGTGTCAAAAAGGTTAAAACATATCGGCAGTAAAATCATATCTTTGATGCACAAAACAATATGGCTATAGAATCACTGTCTTGTATATGCTTTTGCGAAGGATTTGTGTTATGAGACAAAATGTCTTTTAAAAGTTAAGCATATTACGAGTGATTGTATTCGATCCGTCTGACATGATATTTGGTTGTATTAACTTTGAATGCATCCGTTCCATTCTTTTAAAAGAAAAAGAAGTTTCTGTATACTCATTCATCGGGGATCGTAAGCTAAGATCCTATTAACATACCAGCTTTGCCAACAATTTGTTTAGGATATTAATTATGATTTAAGTGATAAACATGCCCACGAAACTGTTGATCGAGGCGAATTATATGTACGATATAATTCACAGTGTTAACGGATCTGAAATTCAGACGAAGAGAATTAATATTTATATTTAGTCATAGATTTATATCATGTAGATATTTAAAAAAAAAAACTTAGAAACACTGACTGTTAGGGATGTGATATGTACTCTTAATGTTTGAAGAGAAAAAAAGAAAGAAAAAATAACAACCCTTATCTATTATGTTTCTAAAAGTAAAAAGAAAAGTATCATTATAATGTGTGTCACCAATTAAAAACATGACAAAACATGACAAGTAAAAAAAACGAGTACTGAATTAATCCAGTACATATTCAATATATTTGTATCATATTGTCTTACCGCAATACGTATCATCTTTACGTTGATTATGCCACGTCAATAACTGATTAAAGTTATACAATCATCTTTCCAAAAAAATATTCTTTAAACCTCATTATTCTAAGTTCCTCATTACGCTTACTTATTGCAATTTCTGATATCTGTTTTGATAATCATGTATTTTGTAAATGAATATAAAGCTTTAACTGAGGCAACGTCCTTTTTATTTCGTCATTTTTTAGGACAATAATATAAACAACAACAACAATAACAATAACAGTAATAATATTATATTAATAAAGATAATAACAACGATAATAATAATGACATTGATACTTACTACTACTAATAATACACTAATAATAATAATAATAATAATTGGAGTTATGTAGCGCCTTTTCCAGAGGACACGTCGCTGTCCCTTAGTCTATGGACAAATTAACAATTTTAGAAGTTTGTTTTCCGATGTTTATCGAAGAAGTCGCGTCCTTCACTTGATTTTTTATAGTAAAAACAAAATATTTGAAACATTAGCAAAGAACCCGAGTTAATTATATGAGTTAATCATATTGAGTTAATCATATTGAGTTAATCGTATTGAGTATATATTGAGTTAATTGTATTGAGTAAGTTGTATTGAGCCCTGATTTTAGTTTGTTCTCATGTTACATGAGCGGATTATGGCTATTTCCTATCTAGCTTTAGCATGATAACAACTGGCTCTCTTTTGATTAAAATACGTGTTTTGATTCTTTAATGTAATTTAGTAATTAGAAAAGGAAATGAAAAAGATGTAATTGTGAATGATGAAGTAAAAACAACAGGATGTATTCTTTGAGTCTAATAGAGAAAAATAAATAAATTGAAACATAACTAAAGAACAAAAGTTAATTCTATTGAGCCCTGATCTACATTCAATCACAATTTGTGATTATAAAAGAAATATGATTTCGTATGCTTTTCACAATATCATCCCTTTTAAATAATACGAACAAAAGCAATAAACATGGCGTTATAATGGCGTTATAATTTTAGTCTTTTTTGACAAAAATAAACATTGATTAAGACACTCACAGAACGAAATGTGCTTAGACGAGACAAACAGTCTGATTGGTTCACCATTTAACGCCATACAACCTTAAAAATACTCAAGCTGAAAAGTGTTTATAGATGTTTGAGTTTGTCGTCTAATATTTACAGAATGCCTAATAGTGATTGATCTTCTCATATTATGCACATGTGCGATGAGGAAATTAGGCTGTTGAAAGTCGAGTATTTTCGTCAAAACCTTCTGGATTTCTTTTCAGTGGATGCCAATATGAATCATTGACTATTTGCAAGTACTTTGAAAAATGTTGAAATTGCTAGCCCCTTAATAACCAATGAGAAGCTAAGTCCAACAATTTGAGGGGCAAAAAAACCCCACTATTTTATTAAAAAAGAAAAAGAAAAGGAGAAATCACAAAAAGGTGAAACACGTAATTGTTTCAAATGTTCCTTGTTTCGGGTATTTTTTATGTTTCCTTAACAAACTATGCTTACTCTCAACATTTTATTTTTATTTTTCATAAATCGAGGGTCTCTTCAATCCGAGAGAATCATTCGTTATTTACAACTGAGATCGTACATGTATTTAATCAGGAAAATATGATAAAAAACAGAATCCGCATTACCCTACAAAAGCATAAAGATATAGGCTAGATTTTACAAGTCACGTTCGAACTTCAGTAACCCTGCGGGTTTGATTTGTCATATTCCACCCCCCAAATAATATTTTCTCTAATGATTTTTCATTTGCAGATAAATGGGGTGTATAAAAATGTGATTTACATCTCTGATTCTGGAAATGATACTCTGTAACCGTTCACCAAAATAATAACGATACATTCCGGGCAAAACTGGAACATGATTCTGTATTGAAACATCTTGAGCCCTCCCTTGTTTTTCCTTTTGGCCAGCAATCAGTTCTGATTTCCGATAAACGAGAAAGTAAGAAGATAAACGACCCTTTAATCCAGCTAAATGAAAACATTTTGTGTTATGATCGTGCTGGCATTGAGCGCGATTTTTCAACCCATTTTTTGCCCGCGGGACATTTTCGGGGCGCGAGCCGCATGTAAACTACGAGGGGAAGATATTGCAAGGGACTTGATTAAATATTCGTCATAATTTAGCAAACCGAAAACGGGTGCACGTGCATTCTTACATTTTCATCACCTCAAATACATCAACTCTAATATCCATAATAATCTCCCCAAACCATGTTGGAGGGATTTCTTTTTTCCTTTATTGGCATTTAAAATGAAGGAATGTACATGATACATAAATCACATTTTGATCATGTTTATCAACAAGATTATGTACAAAATTTAACTCTACGTTTCATATCAAATTGGTGATATTATTGCATTTTTTGCCGCAGCAAGTGTATCTGTTGCATCTTTCAAAAGACAAGAGTTAAATAAAATAAAAATTTGCTTGCCTCGGAGAGAGCGAAATATAGGTATATATATATAAATATAATTGTAGGTTTTAGTAATTATATTCTTTATGTTCATTACCTAAAATTATAAAATGATATTAATGTGAGAGATGGCTTTCCGCCGCCCAGGATTTTTTTTCTCATCAAAATCAAATTTTGTGCGTGGGTTGTCGCCATCCGGTCCCCGCTAAAGTCAAGGTTGGAAATCTCCCCTCACACCGGCGTGTATGAAGCGACAAAGATTTTCAATGCGGTAAATTGATTTTCGAGAGTTGGTGCATGAAAGAGAACACATTCGGCCCATGGCTGCCTCACTAACCCGCGAGTTTGCCGCTGTTTTTTGCTTAAGATACCGCTCCGCCGCACAGTCTTAAACTGGTCTCAGACATGTTAAAACAAAGGATAGGAAAGATCAGAAGAAAAAAAGGAAGGAACTGTCGATGCTCTTTGATGCGAATTCTTTGAAACGAAGGACTACGTGATCACATACAATTATCGGAATAATATAATGGACTATTTTGCTATAATCATTCGTTCTTATCCAATATTTGCCATATTGTTTTTGTTGTCCTTATGTTTATGATGGTATACACGATTTAGCTGAGAAGTTGTTCATGATCTGTCTAATATAAGCAGGAATAATAATATCGTGTTCCTGATTCTATTCTATTTTACTTTTTTATGTTTTTTCTCTCGTTCTTTAATACTTACTATTGTTGTTCAATTTACAAATTGCTATAGACTTTTGCAATTCACTTCTTTGGTTTTCCATTTCAACAGTATGTGAAGCTAAGGAATGAATCTTTTTTATCTTTTATTTTACAAACAGCAATTGGTTAGGCCCCTTAAAAAAGATCGTTTTCGAAATAAACCTTCATTTGACTATATGGTCCAAGCCGGCATTTAATTTGAGATCAAAAGTAAATTTAAGGTAATTTGTTCCCTATGCATCGCAAGTTGATTTCTTGTTGAGGGGGGTTTCGTAGGGAGGGGTGTCATTTAAAGTTAATGAGCCAATGCAAATTGATTCTTAAATGCCTTAATGGACATCATGCATACATCTTGCTTCATTTTGCCATCTTAATAAGGATGGTCATTTCCATTGTCTCTTCTTGTGCTTTAGATAGTTTAGATCATGTATTGCGTATACGTTTAATCGCCTCAATTACAAGTATGAATACGATTTTAATTTGATCGTACCGTTGATCTTCTTTATATTTTACCGGACGGAACTAAATACCGGTCATGTCCTGCCCCTCTTTTAAATCGTGAGATGAGCCGCGGCGATCCCAATATTTGTGAGCGTGCTGCCAATCGGAATTGGGATTGCATGAGGAGACCAACAGGATGATTTCTTCCCTTTTTTGGAGAAAATAGAATCGTTTAGTGGTGAATGGTAAAGACAGTCGGAGGAAATTAATCAAGGAGCGATTAGGGAGGCAGAAAGAATGCTGGTAATTATTGCGCATTGCTCATGTCCAACTATAATTGATTCGAACCACGAACTATCTATCAATGGAGGGTGGGCTAAATGTCGTTTACCCAACAATTTTGGGCTTGTGTTTCAACTTGTGTTTTGAGTGGAAAGACGCCAAGATAGAATGTGAAGTTATGACAGGATATAGGGGAAGCGACCGACTGGGATATAGTAAGAGAGAGAGAGAGAGAGAGAGAGAGGTATACAGACATAATTATACGCAGACAGAGACAACTGGAGAGATGTGGATTAAGAAAAAGAAATAGAAAAGACAGAAATACAGCTCAGAAAGGAAGGGAAAGAGAGAGAGAGAGAGAGAGAGAGATAGGGAGAGACGAGACAGATTGAGGGAGAGAGAGAAGGAGAGGAAGCGGAGAAAATGGAATATGACCTAAAAAGAAAAGAAAAGGATCATTCATAGAGAGGGAGAGTGAGAGATGGATAGAGAGGCAGATAGATAGATAGATAAATAGAAAAAGAGAGAAAGAAAGGGAGAGAGAGATGAAAGTATGGGAAGAGACGGATCAAGTGGAAAAAAACGAAGGACGGCAAGAGAATGGGAAAACAAAGCTGTATAGGAGTTCTGCTTGACTTGTGCAAGCATTGAAGCCTACTGAACGAACGAAGCTTCGCGCCGCGCAGCCGCGGAACTCGCGGAGGAGAATTTGAGAATGCCCCGTCTAGAGCACACCATCTCGCATTTATGAATTCGACGACAAAAAAATCCCACATAATGCCGTGATTAGCATCATAAACGACGATCTGAGAGAGAAAATAAGCGCTTCAATAGATTTGACAAGTTAAAAGTGACATGCTCCCCATTTCTACCCTTCGGCGTTGTGTTTTTTCTATCCCCTTCCCTTTTCCAGTGTGTCTAAAATGAAACGTTTCTGGCTCATGATAAAAGTATTTGGCTTTTTTTAGTTAACATGAAAATCAAACTCCTGTTTTGGCCTTCTATTTTATTACATCATAATGTATCTTTTGATTTTGTAAATTGAATTTTTAATTTTGCAAATAGAAACCATTTTAATATGACCCATTTCCTTTGATAATATAAATAATTTTTCTAAACCCAAAATATAAATTCGATGTATACACAAAAAATAAAGCTATATTTACACGCCCATTGCCATTTTCTAAGTCGTAAACAAACAATGTAATACATAAAAAGTACATAAATTTTCATGACACTCATATATTACATAAATATAATTATTTTGTCTTCTTTATAAAAACGGCTAATGATTATAATATGTCGCAAAACGATGATGGCGAATTCACAATGTATACAGAAAAGCTGCGGTAAGAAATGACGAATCACTTAGTTTTTGTTAAAACTATGTATATTATCACAGCCTAATGGGTTGATTACTTTATGAAACCAAGAATAACCACTAAATAAACCAATAAAGAACTCTTTGACATAGTTTTCCAGGGTATAGGGAAAACAAAAATATGAGATCACAATTTTTAACCGTGGCGTAAAGTTTCATCATATTGTCATTAACCGAAATGTTCAACTTTTGACAATAATGATATCATCGACAATCCGAAATCATTGCACGCACTTCAATGAGCGGTAATTACAGTAGCATTAGTGCGTGTAATTCACGAATAGAAAAGTTAAATGCATGCCGCTTCAAAGTTAGATCATAGCCCCATTATTACCTCAGATTGTGGGCTTTCGTATGTCTTTATGACGGTAATTACCAGTGTGCATTGTGAGATTGCTTTTTATTGTGTATTCCAGAGGCCTAGATCGGTTTAATTGAATTTAAGGGGATAGGGTCATTATCGTTGAACCCCAATTTTATATAACGGTCCTTGGACTACCATAATGACATCTGCTTAAATACGTGTAGTCCCAGAATGTTGGTTTATAATTATTACGCCGTATTTGCATACAAGGGTTCTATTTTCGAGCATTGATAGTAGATATTGAAATTTGTATTAGTATCATTATTTTATTTTTACAGCTGGTTTATCAGGCTTTTCCACCATGTTTTGGTACTATTCTTCAATCTGTGTACTATGAGAATGATAGTTATAATTATCTCTTTAACCAATATTTTCTTGTTGTTTCATTACCTCACTCCCCTGTTTGTTTATCTATCTATCTGTCTATCTGTCTGTCTGTCTGTCTGACTGTCTGAATAATATCACATCCTCTGCTCCCTCTCTGTTAGAAAATATATGATTTAAGTCATTATGAAAGTATCTCTCGAAGTTTTCCTTCTTGTATGTGATGCTCATTTACTTTACACAATCTTTAAAAGTCTTCAAGAGGAAATAAGATTGTGACTTGCATTGAAATGAAGGTGGAATGGCTCGGGGATCAATGGATATAATACTGTTGATAACATCGGAAGTATTAAAAAGAAAGCTGAGTTCCGTGAAAAGATAAACTTAATATGTAACAAGTACTTCACCGTATCTTTAGAAAGAAAAAAAAATCACACTATTTCTTATCAAACTGCACTGTTTCCAACGAGTATAATCTATTTCAGGTTATACTCGAAAATCTCTCATATGGGAAACAAAAGGGGTAGCTGGCAATGGATGCATAGACAGATCTGCATACATACTAATCATCCCGTTTGTTCCCCAATCAATCCCCCTAACACCCAGCCGAGGAGTAGGTTGATAAATCTAGGTTATGGCTAATGTAATGAATTGACTTTTAATCGGTCCCTGAATACCGGCCACCACGATTCGTAGGGCTTTTAGCTTCCATCTTCCCCGACCTTATGCAAGAGATGAGAGACAAATGGAACATAAAAAGAGAGA
The DNA here is from genome assembly GCA_035222895.1 of Strongylocentrotus droebachiensis. NCBI lineage: Eukaryota > Metazoa > Echinodermata > Echinoidea > Camarodonta > Strongylocentrotidae > Strongylocentrotus > Strongylocentrotus droebachiensis. The sequence goes on along the minus strand of JAVYIG010001804.1, from coordinate 237,279 downwards.
ATTTACTTTCTGTGCGATTATCCAAATTAATTTTGTAATCACTCATGATGTGTTTCTCCTTTTTAGTTTTAAGTTTGCCTAATTAGAGCATCCGTAGTCGGAATAAATTGGTTTAAGAGTTTGTGTCAATAGCACTGCCATTACCTCTGCGTCCACAAGTCGCCGCCCGATGGAGCTCGGGTAAGAGATACATTGTATGCGGTGATACAGGGCTATGACTAAAGCTCGAGCCTATTTAGAAACCATTGGTTGACATAAAGAAAGAGATCCGATTTTAAGAGGTTTGTCTTTCAGTCGAACAAAGCATGTGTCCACAAATTAAATCATCGGATTAATTTTTGTTGAAAGGTGCGCCTAATTGTTATCTCCACTTGCCAATACCGCTCTCCATTGTTTAGCGATGATTGCTCAAGTAGAGCTTGGTCTTTAACCCACTTCTCTATTTCATCTATCCCTGTTTAGTCGGGTTTAACTTCTAATGATATTAGCCAATTAACAAGACTCGTAAAAATGTTTCTATTGCACAATAAACAAGGTGTATGCTTCTTTCTGTCTGAAGGTTTGAGTTTCATGGCTGCATGCTGTGCGCACTGAATGTGTGGTTTCAGATGTTTTTTTAATTCGATTCCATTGGCTGATTGAAATAGATAGCGGGATTATGGCCATAATGGGCCTAAATAGAGCCTGGTCGTACTTACGGCACGTGCATCCATTCTCCAAGATTGATATAGGCTTGGTTTCTACCCGCCTCTTGCTCAGCTATACAATGATGAGCATTTCCAGAAATCAACCTTAATTTATTGTTCAAAAGACAACTTCATTCAATTTTCAACAATGCATCAATTTTGGTCAATAATGGAAGACATTTTCCATTTATTTTTCCTCTGCAGAAAAGACCATTCGTTATCGACCATCTTCTAAGACACATGACAGACGAATATTAATGGGATGTGGTCCCTAAAGTTTGATTGAATTGGTTAAGTGAGACAGATGACTTCTTAAAATAAACAAATCCTAAACCAGACGTTAAAAGGAGTACCTCGTGCTATCAGGGTTCTGTTTAATAAAACTTGTTTGATGTTATTGATACCAAGTTTTAAGAAATGTATACGCTACTAAATCATTTCTTTTGATTGGCTGAGAGCAAATGTGTCAGAATAGTATAATTTGTTATTGATAACCAATTGTAAGAAAAAAGGTTTTGTTCTTGGTACTATGATTGGTAAATCCCATTTACACTTCATACTAAAGATGTTTTTATTTTAGCTGTTCAAGAAAGATTACAACCTTAGGACTTAGGGTTTAGGGTTAGCCACTGACCACCAATCGTATGCAGTTTTCTCAGTGTTATGGCAAATGATTTAATACTGATGTACATGAAGCACTGCTATCACGTATGCATAATTGATAGTCATGCTTAAAATAATTCCAAAAGTATTTATTCTGTAATTACCGAATAAATACCGGATGTAAGCCAAAAATGTGTTTGAACTATTTTAAAGGACTTGTGTGTTTTAAAAGCTCACGATTTTTTAAAACTAAAAGCCGTGTGTACTTTGAAGAGTGTTATGTTCAATATTAAATTAAGGTTGCACATGATATTTACATTTGTATTTGAATTTATATGATGCAGCTGCACATGAAGGGTTACATAGTTCGAAAAAACACTTGTAAAGCCACCTGCAAACAATTATCATAAAGTGATGTGAGTTTATATTTAATACATTCGAAATAAGTTGCTCAAATGTCAGTGAAAATAAACATTTTTGATAGCCATAATATTGAAGCACCTACAAATTGGTGTTTGTTTATCTATGATGTATTCGGACTCTTTGATAGCTTCATTTTTTAGTCTATATATCTTGTACAGGGCGTTTACCGTTTAGAAATAATATTAGTGATTGATGAAGTACTTCAGCATAATGCCTCCGGTCATTGGCTTTATATCATCTCTCCAAACCGTGTACATCACCACCACTCATATGGGTATAGTTCATTTTGACTTTGCACCACCCGCGTGCATATACACGCATCACACTCTCCTGGGTGCGGAGTGGCATAGTTAAATAATGCCTTGCCTATGCAGATGGTGGTCCCACAGGGATCCCAACTTGGTCCGACGTTGATCAAGAATAGTGCTTGTTTGATGTTATTGATACCAAGTTATAAGAAATGTATACGCTACTAAATCATTTCTTTTGATTGGCTGAGAGCAAATGTGTCAGAATAGTATAATTTGTTATTGATAACCAATTGTAAGAAAAAAGGTTTTGTTCTTGGTACTATGATTGGTAAATCCCATTTACACTTCATACTAAAGATGTTTTTATTTTAGCTTTTACCTACAAATTGGTGTTTGTTTATCTATGATGTATTCGGACTCTTTGATAGCTTCATTTTTTAGTCTATATATCTTGTACAGGGCGTTTACCGTTTAGAAATAATATTAGTGATTGATGAAGTACTTCAGCATAATGCCTCCGGTCATTGGCTTTATATCATCTCTCCAAACCGTGTACATCACCACCACTCATATGGGTATAGTTCATTTTGACTTTGCACCACCCGCGTGCATATACACGCATCACACTCTCTCCTGGGTGCGGAGTGGCATAGTTAAATAATGCCTTGCCTATGCAGATGGTGGTCCCACAGGGATCCCAACTTGGTCCGATGTTGATCAAGAATAGTGCAATATACACTGGAACATATAAGGACTGATAGAGTACTGACTGAGGAGGAGGAGAAGAAAGGAAAATAAACGAGGATAAAAGATAGAGGAGTGGAAGTGAAGACATATTGTTAGAGAGAGGGAGAGATAGAAAGAAAGAGATAGATAAATATGAAAAAAACAGCAATATACTGAGTTTATTTATTTGTATTTTGTTTACGTTTACCGATCTGCCCAAAGACGTGCAACCAATACAGACGATATGAAACAAATTAGAGGGGGGGGGGGGGGGGGGGGGGGGGTTGCTGAGAACATATTTGCATCTTGGTCATATTGGTGGCCGCAATAAATATCAAATGAAAATCGAGTGAGAAAATGATTTAGGTTGAGATCAGAAGATGATTCCCAATCTTAATATGACAAATCAAACGAAAACCGCAAGGAGGAGTGTGCACCGCATTACGCCAGACCTCTACCGAGAGTCCTTAGGCACATGGCCCCGCGGGCACAGTGGGAATTAATTGTGAAGTGACCGGTGGGTCGTTGAGTTTTCATGCATCATCCTGGGCTATGGATCTCAAGACGTCAATGATTAATAAAAAGATTCTATAGAAAGGTGGTCAACTGTTCTTAAATCTATAAATGTTTCAGAGCTGCAACTGCGATTGGAGAAATCATCGTAACCTTTCCAGCGGTATGTAAACAAAACAGCGGGTGGCTAGTTCCAGCGGACTGGACGGAAAACGCGTCAGTATAAGATCATAAGTCATGTGCACTCTTCGCCAATAAGAATCCACCGTCATTAAGTTCTAACATTCATGATAAATGATTTCTGACACGACTTAAATTTTCGATGGTACATGTATCAACAAGATTAGGATTCATAAGACTTGTATTGAACTGATCAAGTGTGGTCAATTTTCGTGCAAAGAATTACCGAAATATGACAAAATAATAGTTTGTAAGAAGTTCATGATTCAGCGTAGGCTTTAGGAATATTTTGGTTTTCGGTGGAAATGTGTGTGGGCGCTCGCGCGTGTGCGTAAACTGTGGGAGATTCTGTTTAATCTAAAGTTTTTATGAGTTAGGGGTAATTTCGATTGGGAACTTTCGTTGGACACAGCCCACTTGTTAAAATTTCTTCAGATTGCAATTAACAAAACGAAATAAAAAGGAAGAAGAAAACAAATATTTCCATTGCAAAGTTACCGCAGACATCAATCATCACACAGGATAAAGGATTATAGTTTTTTTTTGTGTGTGTGTACAATATGGTATCAATAATCAGATATTCTTCAATATTCATAAAAACATTATGAACAAAATCAATCTAATCGCTATCATGATCAGCATAAGAAAATTAAACAGTCATTACTTTGAAGCCTCCAAATGTTTCCCCCCCCCCCCCCAAAAAAAAGTATTTGTTGCTTTGCCGAAAAAAAATGGAGTTGTGCTGGTGTCGTCATCACTGTTGCTATGGCAATTTATCACTTCAAGAATCCTCAATTACCATCCTTCTCAAGTGAAAAATATATTACTTTTCTATCATCTTCGGAAGATATACGAGCCCGCCCATAATGTGAAGATTCTGAAAGCGTGTTGTCGATAATCTCATCATAAAATGAAAATTTCCCGCCAAAAGTGCACTCGTAATACTTGCATTCCTTGTTGCAGTGCTTCGTTTATAGCAATGAAATAAAGCGGGTCTAAGAGTTAGGGCGAAAAGTTTCATTATTTTGTAAAAGAAAGATTTAAAGAATTACTTTTAAATGCTTATTGTGACAAAAACATGTGCTTTCTGATAATAAGGATTTAAATATGAGATTAGACGAGATAGATAGATAGGTAGATATAAAGATAAATATATAGAGAGATAGAGAGAGAGAGAGAGAGAGAGAGAGAGAGAGAGAAAGGAGGGAGTTTCATTTTTTAAACCATGAAAGTTGTAATAGCTTTGATGGCTATGCCTCTTTGTTTGATAAAAGAACGTCAATTTTAAAGTAATGGCACATATTTTGCAGCAAGTATTTCATCCGCTCACCACCAGAAAGTTTCATTTTGCATCGTGTAGTGCATTCAAATAGTGCTAGAAGTTGGCAGTGAGTCGCAAGTTAGCCTGTGCATGACTTTGTCAATGAGAAATATTACCAATAAATGCATCAAGATAATTAGTGTTTTGGAAACACACGAGTCTAAAATTGTCCCCAACTTACTACATTTTTTCAAGAAGTGTGGAGATAAGAAGCTATACTTAATTCCACTTTAACCTTGCATCCCAATAGCAGTCCGGATCAAGATTTCTATTGCAATTGCCCGTTACATGGGCTGCAAAACGATCATCACCTTCAAAAGAGACACTTACCATTTTCCCTTGGTTTCTAACGTCAGTTGATAAACAAAAAAAAATTACCTGTTGATCTTCAAACATATCATTTCCTGTGATTCATTCCCGTATCTTCATTATTTTATCCGTATCGAATATCAATATTTATGCCACATCTGTTTGTCCACCCCCGGTGTTTTCTTTTTCACGCGCTATCGTTCACACCCATGTTATTTTGCAGTACTCGAAACGGTTTACTTTTGCACTTCAATTATGGCCGCTCCTCTGGGAACCAGTCAGTATTCACAGTCATTGCGGACTGGTCTCAATGCAAAGACATGCCAAAAGTTTATTGAGTTGTAATGCCTACTTGTTGGTTCATTATCAATTTATCATTTAAAAGTTTAGCTTGTAGAAGTACGAACTGTGATTCAAGTGTTTGTCCATCTAGACAGACACATATAAATTGATTTTTGAGAGTGTTATGTTAAAAGGGTAGTTTTCTTGTGTAAGAATTACGCTTGAAATGTTATCATGCAAATTCAAAGAGGTGGAACAAGAATGACAATGTCTTTTTCTTTCTTTCTTACTTTTTCCCCCTTTCCCTTTATTGTTCGGTGTGAATACCTTCACGCATTATATGAGAATATAAGATCGGCTGTCGATGTAATATTTGTTATGGTAGACATACATGTATATTAATTATTTCGGTTTATTATTAAACGAGTGTGAGATAACTAATTTGACAGTTTTTCATCAAACCATACTATCATTTCGCATATTTCTTGCTAAGTCTAAATGTCGGGTTTTTTTTAAATAAAAGGAAATATGATAGAAAATCGTCATGCTAGAATTTTGACAAAACTAAGTACATTACATACACAGGGTCCTCTTACATGTGTTATGGAGATGATTCATGTGTTGGTATCCATAGCAACTGAGAATGACTGGTTCATATTGCTCCTTTCACTGGCTTTTGATATTGATTCATGTGTATCGGCAAAATGCCAACGACACGAAAATTATTAATCAAGAAACAGGACAAGCGATTACTATTTAAATGAAATAGAGTATTTCAATTTTCAGAGAATATTCTTATCGCTCGACTTTTCTAAAAAAATTAGTGTGAGTTTTAAGTTTCGATTTCTCATCAGGAGAAAGAAGAAGGCAAACATATTACTCATCAGAGTTACTTTGAAAACGGTTGTCTGTGCCTAAAGTGTAGTTATTGCAGCATTAATTATCGTATAACCTTTTGCGTCACTTTTGGTCGACTTAACGAACCAATAAACTAGGGATTGGAGTGCTTATAAGGACCTGCGCTAGATTCCGAAAGGCACTCTTAAAAAAAAAGGGGGGGGGGGGACCCGCTTCCCATTTCCCATGAGCTGTAAACGAACCTAGCTTAAGAAAATATGCGACCAATTAGGAAGCATGATTCTGTAAAATCGAAATGACGATGAAAGCACAAAGGCAATATGAGGGGTATTAACACGCTCGGCTTGCTTTCAGAGTAGGAACCAAGTCATAAGTCGGGTCTACGCCGAGCGATCGAAGCGAGTGGTGGCACGCGAAGGCTGTTCTCCATCCGTGCTCGGCTACCATAAAACCACTGCACATCTTACCCTCGTAATCGCATCCTCAACTTTCAAAAAGGGGGTTGATTTGATTTGTAGTGCTTGCAAGCGTGCTACTGTCAGTTTGATTAAACAACAGTTCGCCAAGGATTCGTTCAAAAGTTGTCTTGATTAAATGTTATTTCATAAATCATTATTTGTCTTGCAGTACGTCACACAGTTCAAATCGACGGGGCTCCAATTTCTGCACAAGGACGATTAGATATTCCCCCTCCAAATAAACTAAGATAGCATTGACTGTTGACTTTGTAAAAACATCATTTTATGACTTTGAACAAATCTTAAGAATAGTGTAATGATAAAAACGTAAGATTTGTGTTTGAAATATAGTCGGGAAGTTGTCTCACTGTCTTTCTCAAGAAGTAACACAGGAATAGACTGTTATATGGAAATACATTTCTTGTCATCTCCCTTTGATGATGAAAATGTAAGTGAATTGATTAGCCCTACATTTATCAATACATTCCAATGATGGATTGATGATTACAAAAATGATACGAACCGCGATGTTTCTTGAACCATAATTATATAACAAAGAGAACACATCTTGCAAATTGTTTCTGAAACATTATGTAATTATTCCGCATTAAAATTATCAACGTAATAATTCTCGAAAGACAGATGAAATAAGAAAGTCCTATTACTCTGCTACCACTTAATAATAAGTCACAGAAACTATACATTCAACTTTAGACAGCAAGATGATGGGGCGGATCGAAGTTCATATACTTTGCTGGTATTTATTGTCGTCAAATTCAATACAATAATATTATAGTTAGTTCCATATCACAATCAAAACATTTTTTAAAAATGAGTTCATAAAACTAATATCAAATGCATTTGCAATATGACACATTATCACATAAAATGAAACCTATTTGTAATTATACAAAATTAGATGTCGATAAATATTCAAAGCATATTAGGATACAAAATATATAAGATTAATATTATCATTAATTAAGTCGAATTTTAAAGGAAATTGAGAGATCCACAAGAAAACAGTGTTTGTATTCATTTTGATTACTCGAAAGAGAAAGAAAAAAAGGGGAAAGGGGAAGAAGGGAGGAAAGATAAAGAAAATACACACGTGCAATGCTCGAAAGTATGGTTATTTATAGACATAAGAAAAATAGAGCAGAGCAGTACATGTGAGGATGAGGACCGAACCGGAGTGATGGATATCTGAATTAATTTCAGTCCTTGAAAGTCAGTCAAAAGAACAGAACAAAATTGTTATGAACATCTTTTTCTATCTTAATGAATTAAGCAGACATTAAGAATGCCGAGATGACCAAATCTTTTAGTTTTATTATATGCAATATGATATCAAGAATAGATAACGCCAAGGATTTCTTCAAAACAAGGGAAAAAACACGGTTAATATTAAAATATGATCAGAGTAGAGGACTAAGTGAAACACTCGAAGAAAAATAATGGAGGAAAAAAAAAAACCGGCGACGTCTCGCGCATGCTATTGTGTCAACGTACACGTTACCAGTTTCTTGAATAGCAGTGGGCGCATTTGTGGTCCACACGTTTTGCGCGCGCCCTATTCTTTGGGCGGGAAAATAGAGAACAAGAAATCCTTTCTCCTTCGGCCCAGTGCTATTAGGAAAGCTTAGCGTACTAATTGCGATACAAACATCTCAAACATCTTGATATGAATACTCCCACCAGCTCCCGATTGAAGAATAGCAACAACGGGAAATGCAGCCACTCGCTACTCGTCTGACTGCTAATGGGAAGATAATTGCTGTCGTATTATTCAGAATTTTGTAAGAGTTTCTTTTGGTTTTGAAATCTATTTTCCTGTATTGCGCGTGCAGCCAGAGCGAGATAGGGATGGTATTTTACTTTTGAACGAAAGTGCAACAAGCTGGAAAGCATCCCTCAAAGATATCCTTACAAAATCATTTTCCAGTTCGAATGGAGATGAAATGAAATCTTATAGAAGGAAATCTCGGTTGAATTATTATTGTAATGTGTATAAATCTTCAGGGTCGATTTTGATAGACAAAGTTGGTCGAAATGCAGGAAATTGTAAAAGTATATCTTACGGTATTACGCTAACTACAATATTAAAAAGAACAATTCTTTCATTTTGAGCCGATATTTTCTTAATAAAGATCATTAAATTTAACCTAGTTTTATATAGATCATAATAGTTAAGTACCGATCGATGGCATTTTGTGGAGACAATATAACATTGTCTACATGCAAACAAATGACAACTTTACAAGAAGAAAGTAAACACTTGTACGGTAAAATGAAAAAAAAACTTTCAATAACTTATGAATACTGTTAGTAGGCTATTCCGATATGTATGTGGCTATTAGGGTTATGCTCACAGAAAAACTAATAATGCATTGATGTAATTGAAATAAACCAATGACAGGGAAAGTGGCAAATATTCAGATATTTAAAAGCTGTGTATACTTGTAACACGATTACTAACTCTTTATCATCATTTGTCTTATTAATGTCATAAATGATCATGAGATTGTGCATAGCAAAATCGCATTGATTCCTATCAATATATATTTTTAAGGATCTCACATGATGGGCCTTTTGTATTATTACGTGATATAATTGAATATTAATCCGATCAGATGAGACAGAAACAAAATATATAAATGAATGAATACACTAATAACTTTATACTACAACGTCTACCGATTTTTCATATTCGAGTTTGTTACAACAAGGCAGGGAGATCGTCTTATAAAAACAAGATGGCCGCCGTCTCCCTCTCGGCTAGCCCCGCGGTGTTTTGATTTCGAGATTTGTTTCACTCCAGTAGTTCGCTTCACTTTCCCCGTTTGGAAGCAAAGGGATGTTTATAATAGAGCGGACTTTTGTGGAAAACAAACAATCATAGCACGGCTGACAATCAATATATGACACATAAAATACTGTTTTCTTCTTCTTTTTACCCATCAACAGGGTTCCTTTATACTAAATGTTTACCTAAAGTAATACTTTTAGCAAAGGTCGTTTGTACTACTTTTGTTTCCGACATAATAACAACTTGATCAACGACAATATTCTAAATAATTCGAATTAAACTTAGTAAACAACATTAACAGCCCATAGTGCTAAATATCATAATTTCAAAGGTTTTTTTATAAGATATTTTTAATAGATTATTACATTTTCTCAGAACTCTCTGTTTAAAAGTTAAATGCTATTGGACAGTTTGGTAGAAACACGAAGTTTTAATGTAAAATAAGTACACGTATGTCTATAACCATTAGGGAGTATGTTTACTCTGCCTATAATATATATCGTGTATGATGGATCAATTATGCAACATTTTCAATTTTCTTTCTCCTAGAATAATTGTCATGAAAATAACTTTTGCACAATACATGTATTATACTTTCCATTTTGTGAAAATAGAGATCTGACAGAACAGCATTCTCAAGAAATACTCGTGGTGTAAATTAATGTCTGAAACCGATTTTAAGACCGATTTTCCTTTTGTTGAACTTTAATCATTATCATGATTATGAGGGATTTATTCTTCACGAGTTTTAAAAGAATTAAACGTTCCATACGAATCGCTCTGCAGGGAGAATAAAGGTACTGTCAGTAAAATTAAAATACGTATATGAAAAAAGGGGCATAGAAAGGTAGGGGCAGAGAGAAGGAGAAAGAAAGAGAAAAGAGAGAGAGAGAGAGAGAGTGTGTGAGAGAGAAATAGAGAGAGCTAGAGAGAGAGAGAGAGAGAGAGAGAGAGAAAGAGAGAGAAAGAGAGAGAGAGAGGGGTGGAAAGGGAGTGAGAGAAAGGGAGAGGGAGTGGAGACAGAGTCAGAGAATGGTAGAAAGGGAGGAAGACGGAGAGACGGAGGAAATGAGGCAGAGAGCGAGAGAGAGACAGACAGAGACAGAGAAAGGAAAAGACAGAGAGGGGGAGTGGGATAGAGAGATAGAGAGAGAAAGAGCAAAAAAAGAGGGGCCAAAACACTCGAGACGGTCAAATAAAATATCGTTCATACCGTTCATACCTGCGAGCAATCTTTAAGAAAGGATTTTTATCCGATAAGCCTTCGCGCTAATGATCGCATTTAGAGCTTGAATTTAATTTGCTCGCTGTGATATAGGAAGTGACATGATCTCTCTCTGTTTCCCTCAATTTCTCCCGACGTGGGTTTGTTATCCTGGGGCTATGCGATGGTACATAAACTCACAACGAGTGCCTTTTGATATTATAATCTGTTTGTTCCTTTCCTGCTTTAAACTTATCTTATTGGTAGCCTTCTTAACAATCTAAAAGTGGCTATTTTCCGATTTTGCTTTTGTTTTTAATACAATCTTCGAGCTACTTTTTATTATTATTATTTTATTTAAACCCATGTCGGGTACAAAAAGGAACATACAAGTTTGTCGGGTATACACCTTTACAAATCAGTGGGTACATACTACATACTTTTGGGTAAATAATGTTTTACCCAATACTGGGTTATCATTAACCCAATTCTTTTTAGAGAGATATTTCTTGCGATGATTCATTTATTTCCTCTCATGCTTTCAACACCAGTCATGTTTAAAGTGAGTCAACGTTACGTATTGTCTTTGGAACAGGATTTGGAAGAGCAATAACCCAAACATGCTTAGCACCTAGTCTTCCATTGTTGAATATACACATTGAAGTGTTGATGACGATACGATGATGGTAGCAATACTATGTTCCATTAAATTGAGCTAAATCTGAGGTTAAGTACCTCCCAAAGGTTGCTCTAATCAAGCCGTTTTCACTTTCCCACACGTATTACACAATACGCCGTACACGGCTTTTGCTGGGATTTTTTAATCACTGTTTTTGGCGCCTCCGACATCGTGACCGTGTGCATGTTGCGTCGCGCCTGCTTTAATTACCGCGAAATAAATCGCCTGATATCATCGGGTTATTTGGCATTGATCTCTTTATCAAGCTTATTATGTTTGCTGTTTGCTGTCATATTTTTGCTAAATGCCAAATTAGTACCTGGGCATTAAGGTGGATTTCATCAAAATGTGGATATCCACTCGTCAATTTCCCACGAGGATAAATAACAAGGTGCTTTTTAATTCAATCAATGACCGTTTGGCTGTCGAATAGTTATATTTCAGAATAAAACGACGGTATATTGCCTTGTATGATAGCAAGGCGATCAAATATATAGGCATATAAAGTTCTCTTGATTTAAGTACAGTAATTGTTGTTATTACAGCAAGTATGATTTTCCGCCTTGACAAAATATCTGTCACTATTGAGCGTTTTGGAAACCGCTGGTTATAGATGTATGACAACTATACACACATTTGCAGAGCATGGTGGATTTCAGCCAACTTTTGTTGAGAGCTAAAACGCAATTATCTAGTAGCCATACACATAAAATTATCGGCCCTCTTCCCCCTCCCCCCGTTTCTCAGCAGATTTATATAGGCAATTGTTTTTTTTTGGTGGTTATACTTAAAGATTTTCGATTGGTATCACAGATACATTTCATAAATTCTTTTGCGTCTTTTAATCGCAGATGAAAGGAATATGCATCAGAATTCATTAAAATAAAAGAGAGAGGGGGAATAAAAGAGAAAGGGGCATGGGAAAGCGGAGAGAAAGAGATAAGAAAGCGAAATGTACCATATATTATATAAGATTATGAAACGTGCAGAGTACATTAGCAGATAGAAAGAAAAAAAAGTGATTATCGTCTAATATTTCGTGGTGTGTGTGCGTTTGTGTGTGAGTGCATGTGCGCGTGTGTGCGTATGTGTGTGAGAGAGAGAGAGAGAGAGAGAAAGAGAGAAAGAGAGAGGGGGATAGGAAGAGACAAGGGATGAGAGGGAGTGAGATATTATAGAGGGGATAAAAACAGAGAATATAAAAAAGAGAAAGAGAGAGATAAATATACCACAGTAGATCTATATTATAGTCTGCATTTTGCTTAAGACAAAGCAAATAAGAGAAACTAGAGAGAGTGGGAGAGAGATAAAGAGAGAGTCGGACAGAGGGAGAAGGGGAGAGAGATAGAAATGAGAGAGGGCAAAAAGGACGGATGATACTGCTCAGCATGATCTTACATCGGAGGAGGAAAAAAAAGGTAAAGACCGATTGGGCCGGCGACGTTGAACACCGGAAATCGGCTCGAAAGCGCATATACTGTACGTATCCTAAGATATAGGGGCCCTCTCGACAAACGCCATAACAGCCCCCGGGGCAGATAGGACGGAGGACAGTGAGATAGAAAACAAAATATGGCGGCCCACTTAAGCTGGCTGACAGAGACTGATTGTAATGACAGTACGCTAGTGGGATCATTAGCAGTAATTCACCACAATGAGTCGATGAGAAGAAGGGTACTTAACAGCTAGCAGTGCCGAGACTGTTCACTTTCGACATCACTCATAATGCGGAGATAAAGGTACGACTGATAAAGGATGTATGTACGTCTAGACTGTTTTCACAAATTTCAGTATTAACTTGCTATACTATATGAGAGAGAGACACAGATAGAGAGAGAGAGAGAGAGAGAGAGAGAGAGAGAGAGAGAGAGCAAAAGAGGGGGGGGGTGAAACATTAAGTACGAATGCGGTATTAAATGAGCGGACAATTGAAGTCATTTCATTCCATTTCATTAAAACGATCGGAGTGTGTGGGTTAGACAGTCGCATGTAATTTTGTTTTACTGAAACCATAAACAATTAATTGATTTGGGTCCCAGCTTTCCCCTCTTTTTTAAAATGTGCATGCAACACAGTTATTTCGTTGATTGTTCAGCTAAAACATGTATTACTTTCGTGTAGACTACTTCTTCAATTACCACTTACATCGTCATTAATTAAAATCTATTGTTGATAGAAGTTTTAATGGTATAGAACAAGGCAGTGGCAAGAACAATACTAAATTTATTTCATTTATAAGCTAGGCACTGAAAGAGATAATTAAACATCCTGTCGTCCCCCCCCCCTTTCTTCCTCTTCTCATCTAAAATGTAATGTTTTATTATTTTCCCTCTTCAATTTTCTCTTATTTCATTGGTATTATGTTTTTATTCGATTCCTTGAAAAAAGGTTCGTCCTCATTTCCCTTTTCTTTTCAACTGCAAAACTATTTTAGTTCGGCCTCATCTATAGAAATGACCTCTGCTTTTCCATGTCTATTATTGTTGATAGAAGTTTTAATGGTATAGAACAAGGCAGTGGCAAGAACGATATTAAATTTATTTCATTTATAAGCTAGGCACTGAAAGAGATAATTAAACATCCTGTCGCCCCCCCTTTCTTCCTCTTCTCATCTAAAATGTAATGTTTTATTATTTTCCCTCTTCAATTTTCTCTTATTTCATTGGTATTATGTTTTTATTCGATTCCTTGAAAAAAGGTTCGTCCTCATTTCCCTTTTCTTTTCAACTGCAAAACTATTTTAGTTCGGCCTCATCTATAGAAATGACCTCTGCTTTTCCATGTCTATTATCAAAGTTATTCAAAATGCTTTTTGTCGTGGATATTATCCAAAACAAAAACAGACCTCTTTCATTTAAACAGAAAAGACTGTCAAAATTGCTTGGGCAGCGTATGCACTTGTTTTAGCGAATGCCCGCAAGCTTACAAACCATTAGCAGCGCCTAGTCATCAATATCCCCCGTAACTCCTCGCATGGAGAGTGAAGAGCGAGGGGTGGAACTACCGCGAGGGACAATGTAGTAAATAGATCATTCGAGTAATAATCACCGATTTACGCTGGTTTTTCCTCGCATTATCATCGTCCTGAAACATTAAGCAAGAGGAGTATATTATAGCTACTGCGTTAACGATACAGCCTCTTGGACGTTTAACAAAACGCCATGCAGGCAGCGATACATCACTCAATGCGAAATGGATGCATTAGAAAGAAACTCGAACGAGGCATAAAACAGGACAGAGGTTGAAAGTGAAAGAGTACCTTTGCTGACAAATCTTAAAAGTCTTTCTCTTACAGACAGAATACAGAGGAGTATATAATTCATTTCCGAAGGGGAAAAACGCATCTCGCTTTTGTCTAAATGAATATTATAGTCTAACTTGCTTTTCTTAACAGTCAGGTGAAGTATATCATCAATAAAATCACCAAGTTTGGGCCATTAGAGGAAAGAATTGCGCAAATGGAAAATCGATTATGAAAACGGAATAACAATATTTGGTTGATATTATTCAGAACGTCGAGAAACTTTGAATTGCAAGTGTTAATATACTTGAAGGATTCGATCTCGGCTTTCTGTTCAATCTTGCGCCTTGCTCCCATCCGTAAAAGACAAAAAGCTTGTCCGTAGTCAAAGATAGTCTAATATTTAAATGAGTATACGTCAATGCATAAAATATACCAATACAAATGTTAAAGGCTATAGATACAGAGTTCCTTCCCCGATTAGCCCATGACAACTACTCCGATAGTAACCTTTTAGAATGATGTGATGGTTAGAATATAGGCCTAGTGTATTTAATGACTTTGAATCTATAAATCTTTTTCCTGAATTCGGAAATATTAACATCATAATTATAATTCGTTGTCCTCAAAATGTCCAATGTTAGTAATTACGCTACAAACCATGTTTCTTGAAAAGAAACTTTCACAAGACGTGATTCTTAAAATGATCTGATCAAGATACAAACTGTTAAAGAACAATACCGGCTGGCAAAAGAAAATGATTAGACATCCATGTGAAGATAGGCACAAAACTGTCCTCCAGTTTTAAAAGGCGAAGATCATAATCCCTTGAAATATATAAGATTGGAACCGGAAAGGATTTAGATAAAATTTCATTTTAAGGGGGTGAGGCACAAAAATGCCCACACAAAAAATGTACTTGCATGTATACGTAAATACAGGTTATGCCATTACCTTCAGCGTTTTATTTTTTTCCTTTTTATTTCTAGAAAGGGTGGACAAATCTCAGTAAACATGTGTCGCATTCCCAAGGCTCATCGGAGAAGTTGAGGGTGGCAGAGCTCACACGCGCCGCTACTCTTAAAAGCCACTTCAATGCGTAGCATCTTTAAGAATTATTGCTCTTCTGAAAACGAACCAATTCTCTGAATGGCTCGTAAAACACTGAAATTCACACGTAGCCTGCCTGCCTGCATTCATTGAGCATTACCTTTTAAAAATGCATCTTACCTTTTTTGTTAAATTAGACTTCAAGTCATGAGTGATTCTTTGCATATAGTTGGGAGTTGGAAAGCGGGTGGGCAGCGGGTATGGAGTAGAGCAATTCATTCTGAAAGCGAGAACATTAGGTTTGAAGTGCACCAACATTAATTATTAGTGTACGACCCTTAAGACAAATAGCTTGAGACAAGTTTTTTCATTAAAGGTTGTATAGTACTTTTCCTCGCCCTTGAAATTAGAATGTTGAGAATGGCATCATATGTGATACATCATATTTTTCAACATGGGAATCTCAGCACATGATATCATGTCAATGATTTCTGGAGTAATTCAAATTATTTCACCTTTGTCTATTAATGCCAATGTCATCAAGCAAGAGAGAAATTTAAAAATAAAATGCTAGAACATTGATAATCTTGAGTTTATGTCACTGAGAAGCTCATTAAAGATCTAAACTGAAAACACGAATCTTGTTCTCAGTCTTGAGAAACATCAATTACTTCACGTAAAATGAAATGACTAATTACAACCATATAGTTCAGACGTTTAAAAGAAATGTGCTTTTCCAGCATAGGATATGCCTGATAATTAAAAAGAATATGGGATGAAGTTCAAAAGGTCAGTTATGGTACTCGTTCTTGTGAATTTCTCGGGTTTTTCAAGTGCTTTCACAAAAAGCCTTCGGAATATCAGAAACACGCATATGGGTTATAGCAATGAACTTATAGACATACTAGTTGAATGAGAACAACTAGAAAATTACTTAAAACGGAGACGGAAGTGATACTTTGTAGACAAAATTATATTATAGTAATTTCAATAGAGATTACATGCCAATTCTTAAAACAATGATTTTATTCAATAAAAAAATTGTTGTAAATCAAAAATGTTTTGGGAATCAAATGGGCGATAGACAACTAGCACGACACGAAGGAAGAAGAGGACTGATGTAAATTGGTTATGCCATAAATAGTGAACACGTTGGACAGATCTGAAACTCCACAAAATTAATCAAAATTTGTTGTCAAATTTTACTATTTCTAGACGCACTCGGAATATGAGCGCAATTCAAGCGGAATAGAAAGAACAGCTCACAAATTCGTTTGCACATTATTTTTATCAGAACTCAGTCTTAAAAAAAAACACGTATCCTCCTGTTCAATGTTTTCTGTCCTGTTTTCGTCTGGCGAGCAGAGGGACCTATCAATCAAAATGAATGACAACCTGAAGTTTGAATCTGAGAAACAGAATTGTTAATTTGTAAACCGTTTAGATCTCAATTTATCCGGATTAAAAAGATTATTTCAGCTTGTTTGTGGCGGAAGACAAACAGTATGAGATGGGTCATGGGGTCACAGCGGAAACCCGTCAGATAACAACCATGTCAACTGATGTAGTCCTCAGAAGATTATATTTGTTGCTGATTCATTGACTGCTCAAATTTACAATTAATTGTATACCACAAGCGAAGGTGCGCCAGTTTGCACTGATTTCCATTCTTTCTTTTTGTGTTGTTTTGTTGGTGACGGCAATGCTGGCCATTTGTTTCATAATTTCTAGTGTACTGCATTTCTATTCTAGTTTTCTATTATGTTTCGTTTTTTCTGTTGATTTCTGGCATTTCTATTTCTCTCCTATGAACTTATCATTTACATTTAACGCTGACCGAATTAGAATTACTACACCTCTAAACATATTTTTTTGTGACTTACCGTTGCCATCAAATACACTTGTAATCCTAATCATTTTGAATCATGAAACTCATAGCAAATGTTTCAGCAGTACATAATTATCATTTATTATAATAAATTAATGTAATATTTCTATAAAAGGAACAACAAATATTTTTAACTTTCGAAGTTCAACTACATGCGAAAACAGGGTTCAAGTTGAAAACACCATGCAGACAAAAACAGACCCCAAAAATATGAACAGCTTTGGAGGGTTTTTCAAATAGAAAAGGGTGTTATGACGTATTAGTCTCGGAAGTTTTTGGAGTGTCTCGGAGTTGTTCCACCACTATACTTGAGGGTCCAAACATGAGAAGTATGAGTGATTAGGTCCTCCTGTAGTAGACGAGGAGATTTGTCCAAGTCCTCGACTGCAACGCCTGTATGATGGGAACGGAAGGAAATAATGTGAGCTGTGCTGGGTATGTGTGCTTGCCTGGTGGCGTCAACTACAGTGTATTAAGGTTATTCAATTTGGCGCCGCTCAATGTGCGCCACTCTATGAACATGAACAAAGTAATAAAAGAGTGCTTTGAAAATGATGGATATTGCATTCTGTTTATTGGAAATGTGAATGTTTTTCATCCGGTTAAGGTATGTTTATGTGCATACCAAAGAGAGAGAGAGAGAGAGAGAGAGAGAGCATGGCAATTTTGATCTACACTTCATAAAGGCCCAAAATTATCTTCCATCATATCTGATGTTACTTTCTTTTCTTTGGGAGTTTTTAATAGTCACGCATATATATATATATATATATATATACTTTTAGGCCTAAATAGTAGATATAACCTGCGCATGGGCAGATAAAGGTCATTTGAACCAAAATTGAAAACCCACCGAGACGAATATTGAATTAGTGCTCTAGAAAATTATACGATCATTATTCATTTATTCATTGACAACACATTTTCTGATACACTGGTGGATGTATTCTTCTCAACAGAGCAACAATAAGATATTCATGGAGCACTTTCCTCACTTTGACAGTGACTATTCTAAAATTCAAAAAGTGGGACGTCTCCATGTGTAAAAGCTCTTTGCCTATTTAGGGGTCACTTGTGCCAAAGCAGAAATCGAATGTTCGAGAATGGGATCTAAAACTTTAGCATAATAAGAGGCCCTTCATTTTAGATGGCTTGAAGCACAAAAACTGATTGGTCACGAAGGTTGCCCCTAGTCTGTAAGTTTAATGGGTCACGTCTAGAACAGGGCACGTTAATGTCATCATTATTATCTTATTATTTCGAAACAGTAATACATCCCCAAATCCGACATTTTTAATCCGGACATTTCTCTTATCAAACGTATTATGTAATCATCAAATCTTGGTATAGTAATGATAGCTGATGCTTAGCTATGTTTTGCCAGGTGAAGCGCTTTATCTGTTTAATATGTGATTGTGATTTAGTTGTATAGTTTGTTGTAAATACACACATCTTTTCCGGTGGATATTAGCTGTCATTCAATGTCAGGAAGTTTAAAATGTTGACAAAATTATGCAAGCTTACACAATAATTACTAAATCTATCATTATGAATTGATACACGTCTCTGCTTTCCCTGTATGTTGATGTATAAACTCTACCTCTCTTCCCGTCTATATCCGTCCCATATTGTATGTTTTGTGTCTCTCCTTTGATTCACCCCTTTCTTCTACTTCACCAAATCATATGACAGTCTCGTTGTTTCTCTTATGTTTATGTTTCAATCTTTTATCTAAGTTTCTCGTTGTTATCTCATCGTCTTCCCGCTTCCCCTCTTTCTTTTCTCTCTTTCTTTCTTTTTCTTTTTCCTTTTTATTTCCTTCGCCTTTCCTTTCTTCTTTTTATTGTTCTTCTTCTTATTCGTCTTCTTTCTGTTTGTGCTCTCTTTTACCCTCTAGTCCTTTCACTACAACCTAAATGTAAAAACATCAAATAATTTCTTACTTGTCAAATACCCCATACCATTGTGCCGTTTACGGGGGGGGGGGGAATGTTTAAAATGATAAAATATGAAAATCCAGAGTTTCTCTGTTACAAACATGTATATTTTAAATGATGCTGAAATTTAAATTGGTAAAAATAGATTACAATCACAAACTGCAAAGGTTATTACCCTCCTTAATTACAGCACGAGTTGATGGATGTGGATATGATACAGCAACCTTGTCGACCACTTCAGTCAAATGTAAATATTACTCTTCCTTTCCTTTGTTTTTACGAGATTTGTTTTGATTTGATGCAATGTTAAGCAATTATATGCAGCTCTGTACCGTCATACACCCTTGTAAACCTGGGGCGTTTACTGGTTCCATAGAATTAGGGGGTGGGCATCGTTTTTGTTTAATGTAAAGATATGCAGTGCCTAACGTGGACATGGCGACCAAGTATTCACTTATTCAATATTCACGTCTTTGTGAGGACAAAAATCTGCTTTATACTACATCTTCGTGTTTACAAGATTGATAAGCCGAGTGTTGTACTGCAATGCATATTGGAAATGCATGTACACATATACCAGATAATCTAATATCGCAAGACTTACCTACAGACAATATTGTAATTTAAAACTCAAATTATCTATGTGATCTATATGATCAATGTGAAAGCCATTCTAAAATCACATGTAGGAAGGGACGATACAAAAACTTAAGCTCTTATCGTGTTTTATTTTGCAATATCATAATCGAGAAGGGGGAACGGATATCCAACGCCCCCTTCCTCACGTTTCTGACTCCAATGCCTTATCATTTTCATAATGATTTGCGATTACCTCGATCAAATTTATGTCGATAGACATCCACTCGGGATTAAAAAGTGACAATAATCACATTAATTGAAAATAATCAGGCCACAAAACTGCACCAATTATGTGCTAAAAAAAGAAGGTCAGATATGATTATCGCCTCCATTCCCGAGCATTAATTTCATGTTTGTGTTCACCAGCACAACTCGCGGTGTTATTGTTTCTCATTTTCTGGAAAGGACAAATATATTCACTTATCGAATTATTTTACCACAAGTTAAAGCTTGTGGAGATGTATAGAATTTATATTATGTTGCTTTTCTTACTGCAAATATCTTGCAAACACACTGTAGTTACCTAATCACAAAACAATCGAGTGCTTTAAACCATCACAATGTGTACTTTTAGAATTGAAAACAAATCGACACGTTTAATTCAATTCTTTTTTTTTCTTTTTCATAACTTCGTTCGATTGTTGTTTGTTTTATTTCAATACGGTATTTAAAAACCTGCCTGCAGCCACAATGCTGTTTACAGCGACAAAAGAAGACAGCTTAAAAAAAAAACATCTATTACAATTACATATTATTTACAAAGAAAAAATAAGAATTACAATAAAGATAAATCCATGCTACATACAATTGGAAACAAATAGAATAAGAAAAACAGGATAAAACAAAATATATCTTTGACAAACTTTGGAGAATGGTATTTAAAGAAACATGCTTGTACGCTTTGACCGTTTTGGTAAACAATATAGATCGGTTTGGTCCTTTACTAAATTGGCTCTTTCAAACAAATATATAGTGGATGATGGGAAGGTCAACAATTATTATATTTTTTTAAAATCAGATACTCACCTCTATTGTGTGGAACAAGAAAGTGAAATTCATCTGGCTGCAAACGCATAAGTTTAAGATTGATACTTAAGATAATTGTAAACAATTATAGAATATGTGATCTTTTGATCAAATAGAGGTGCGATCATTCCTTTTTTTTTAAATATTTGTTTACCTCATTCCAAAAATGGCGCCTTACTCTACACCATCGGCTGTATCAGAAACCAATCACGGGCTTGCTATATTAATACTCTATTCTGAAAGGGGATTCCTTCTCGGTCGGGATAACAACAATGGCGAGCAAAATGGGCCATTTCCCAGGGCTAAGTTTCCGGTCTTTTTCTCTGTAGGTATCATTTCTTATTTCCCATTTTAGAGTGTTGATTAATCAAAAAGCAAGGCGCAGCGACTGGGTGTCGACAGGGTTTAAGCTCCTCCCTGTAAGTAAAATAATTAGACACTCCATTTCCACATAGAATACATGTAGATCAGGTTTCATTCGCAATTATTCTATTTTTTCAAGGGTAATCTTTTTGTATTGATTTTCTCTATTTCGAGTGTAATAATTATTTTGGTATAAATTTTGCAAAGTATTAATTATTATGATTAGAACTATGCAAACGAGGGGATGCATTACATGGGTACATAGTTATACCAACACAAAACAAAGAAGAAACGAACCAAGGACACTGTGCATGTTGTGTATATTTATCAATTGATTATAATACGATGTTGCTAAAAGTATGTGTATACACTTGATACACTCTATGCATTCTCCACTGTATGCGGACTTAGTACTATATGATTCCGTGTTCTCTTGAAATATAGAACCTACTCCTTATCCATATTTAAGATTTAGAAATAACGAAGCTAAAATTTGAGGGATGACCTTATCGCATGTATCCCCATCATGATAATATCGACCCCCCCCCCCCAAGCCTCAACCACCTTCCTATGCCCCTGATTTTTGACGCAAACCAAATATGATTTGGGGCGATGCCGGAGTAGCGATGGATGATAATATAGAGCTCCTTGAGTCGCCGCCGCAAGGAGGAGGGTTTAGTTAAGAACCCGATAGCTTCGGGGACGGGTAGCTTCTCACCATCTAAACGCAACTCCCGCCATATTTAATATCACTCGTTTTTTCTTTTCATCTTTAATTGAAAGAAAATGGGCTTCAAAAGTACACGTTCTATTATCGGCGCGAGAAAAAGTGCATTAACAGGTTCCTCTCCTATTACGTTGTTATCACAATAATCATTTCATATTCTATTGTGACTAACTGTATCATTATTATTTTGTTGAATCGGTGTATAAAGTAAAGGACAGTTTATATCACGAGACTTGTCTTGTGCTGTGAATATTGAAACGACATATATTTGCTAATTTAATAAAGAATTTTGCGCATTTCAGGAGTCTTGTATTTATGAAACACAACCCAATATGGTTTGTTCCATTTTGGGATGTTGGGAATGGTATTATGATTGGTTTAGGAGAAACGAAATCAGTCTATTGAAACAAACCTATACAAGGATGTAATCACCTAACCAGAACTCATCAAATCAAAATTCAACTATTCATCAATCATGAGCAAGTAGCTCAATTTGAATGTTTTTATTTTCTTCCCTAGATTTGAAGGGCTTGATGGGAGCAGAAACAGAAATAACATACAAATTACTATGAAATGCGTTCATTTTATTCATCAGGGATGTACGTTAAACAAACATCACATATCATTCCATTAAATATTAAATATCAAATACCTTAAACCCCTGCCCCCTCTCTTTATTTCTTTTCATTTCAAATAGCTGCGGGCCTCGAGTCACTCCAACCACCGTCCGATGCGGCTACAATTGAACTACCCGATGGCAGCATTATCAAGGAAGAGTTTCCCGGAGAACAGCCCATCTCTGCCGATGGCTCTCCGCTACCAACCAGTCGACTGGAAGGTCAGCTAGAGACGCAATTATCTCTTGAGGTAAGGGTGTGCCCAGCATAGTTATTGTAGCCTAATAATTTTGATTTTGTTAAAGCTTTTTTTTGGAAATGAGGTTTATATATATAAGTATACAACTATTTAATGATTATTCCGAACCTCTTCTTTCAGCGTCTTGTCATTATCTTTAAAAAAAAAAAAATCTCCGCCAATTCCTTTTCTATTTAAGAAACAATATTGTTTTATTTGTTTTATTTTATTGTGGAAATGAGGAATATATATATATATCACTGAAGTATAGAATTATTTTCTGATTATTCCGAACCTCTTCTTTCAGCGTCTTGTCATTATCTTAAAAGAGAAAATCTCCGCCAATTCCTCCTCTATATAAGAAACAACAAGTTAATCTCAACTCATACTTCTAATTTCTCAAACCTAACGTTTGACATCACAATTCATATCTTCTCTCATATTTTTTCTTGTTGATAACTTTTCTCAAAGACCCCGACACATCTTTTTGTGTAATTCTTAATTTCTCAAGTTTTCTCAGTTCCTCTCTTTATCTGCCTTTCTGTCTCTTTGCTATCAACTTTCTCTCCCCCTCTCTCTCTCCCTCTCTCCTTGTCTTCTCACCCTTTTCTACCAGATTTTCCTCGTTATTCGTCCTTATCTTTACATCTCAGATACCGAATATGGGTCAATAGTGTAACTCAGGTCTGGTCAAACTCTCAAACCTTCTTGAGCTAGCCGTCATATCTAACAGTTTGTTTAAGGCAAATCGGATGTTTTTACCAATTCTCATTCAGTTCGCGTCGAAAACACTCGAGAAAATCTCTCACAATGTACACAAGACGTCAAGGGTAGTGGCCTTTTTAACACCGTCATCGGGATTGAGGAATGAGAGGTAGATAGACAGACGGAGTGAGAGAGAGAGAGAGAGGGAGAGAGAGAGAGAGGGGGATAGGAGAGATAAAATGACAGAGAAATAGAGAGCGATAGAAAGAGACAATCATAAGAGATACATGTAGAGATTGATAGAGAGAGAGAGAGAGAGAGAGGGAGAGAGAGAGGGGGGGGGATAGGAGAGATAAAATGACAGAGAAAGAGACAATCGTAAGAGATACATATGTAGAGATTGATAGAGAGAGAGAGACAGCAAGAGAGATATATATATAGAGAAAGAGAGAGGGAGATAGAGTGGGATAGATAGAGAGGAAGAGAGAGAGAGAGAGGAAAAAAGGATATGCAGCTCTTGGGTTGATGTTTGCTAGATTAATCTGATAGACAAATGCCTTTTTCAGACTTTGATTCTTTAAACAGGCCCGGCCGCCCACTCCCTTGTTAAAAATAAACCACACACACTCAACGTACCTGGGTGGTGTTGATACATACACGGTATACAGACATCTTTCGATGGAAAGCAAGATAACACAATCCGTGGTGACAAATTCTAAGAGGATATCACCCTTTATTCATGAAACATGAGTAGAACACATGTACAACAACATGTATTCAATATTGATGACAAAACATGTAACCATAATAATAATTAAATTTACCTCATTATATCTATCGATGGCAACTGCATGTGGCTAAGGTGAAAGGCAAATTGAGATAATATATCACATACATGTAATTGTCTTCTATGAGAATACAATTAGGCCTATTCCGATAGACTAAACATTATACATATATGTCAATATCAGACTGCCACGTCCACATGTTCATGTACCTGCACATGATTTTGCCCTTACTGTAAAACCTAAAGTTGTACAACAAACGTTCAGATGTTTTATTGGCATAATCTCTACCAGGTCATTGTATAATAAATTCCCTTTGTATAACAATGAAACACCGGGATGATAAAACCCTGTGATTAAAAGAATTGCATTTTTAACGCGACAGGTGTTGTACTCTTACAACCCTTATACAGGCTTGATATGTTTGATAAATTATGTAGCTAAGCTATACATCTATATAATAGAAATTCATGAATGTAAAAGAGACTTTATACTGTCAGTTATCAGACAATTGATGATGACTGACTGAATATTTTAACGTTAGAATATTGTATTATTTGTAAACCAAATGAACAAAACATTGACAATGAACTGAGGATGCTTGCTCATTAAACATCCAAGCATTTACAAAGTATGAATTGCAAACGCTTAAGTTATACTTTGAATAACATGTAAGTAAAAAAAAAAAACAGTAAATGCATTGTGCTCTATAAAAAGACAATAAATGGCAAATACTGAGATACTTTGTATCAAAGTTAAAAAGCATAATCAAGTTAAACATGACATTTTATCATTAAAAATGAGGGGGGGGGGGTGAGATGAACTAACAGTTTGAACCATGACTCACTGTTTCAAATATTTCTTTGTTTTGAAGAAAAAATGACAGAAGTGATAGTTCTTCATTTCATCCGTAATGCAATATCAAGTTCCTTTTCAGTTTGTTTGATTAAAGCATGGTTCATAAATATAATGCGTCCAGACGGCAAGAAATGATGAAGAACTGCCATAACACGGTCCCCCCTCTCAAGCACTTCAATGGGTTGACGTACTGCCTTCACATGCTCCTGCAAATTCTTCACCAACAAACGCAATTGATTCTCCACCTGCAAACGATTTTCATGTGTCTCACAAACGAGGATAAATCCTGTCTTTCCCGCTCCTAACCAGACAGCGATTTTCTCTGTCTTGAAGGGATCGCCGGCTGCTAGTCGGAACATCCCCAGCTCTGCATCTCGCATCCAGTCCTCCTGACCACTGCTTAAGCCATCACTGTAGGTTACTCTCTCTGATACTGCCTTCTGGAAGGAGAATTCTGATTGAACTTGACGCGCTACCAGTGCCATCTGTTCTTTCCGAAGTGTTCTCATTTCCGTGACATTGCCCTCGTTCTCGATTCGATGGTCGTCAACCCCGGCATCTTCCAGTCCGAATGTGCAAGAAAACAGCACCCGACATGTATCAGGAGGTAGCGTGTGGATGATGAAAGCATACACCATGTTTGTTCCCTTATTCCTCTCTGCAAAAAGTCACACTTCGTAGTCGTACGCTAAACAGCAGCGACGGCCAATCAAGGGTTTCATGAAAACACTACGCAGTTCTAAATGGCACGGGACTAAACAGACAAGATCATGCAGTTCCGTGTTACCCATTCAGAAAGGAGACGGGAAGCGTAGCTATTTCATGTCACTGATAATTGTCTCAACAATTAAAATAACGGAAATAACACAAATTGCTTACGATTGGTCCTGGGAAATCTAGATTAGAACGATATTTGTAGATTAAAAGTTAAATGGTCACAAGCGGGTGTGGGCGTCGCCATCTTTTGTTTACGCCGTGTTTTGTCTATGGCAAGCTATTTGTAGAGGTAAATAAATAGATAAAATAATAATAATTAATTAGATCATTCAAAGACTTCGGTGTCGCGGAGGAAGGAGTCGGGGGGGGGGGGGGGTGAAACATTACGTTTAGCAAGAAGGAAGTGTGCTTCAAGACGATAATTGTCGGAAACGGGTCACTAGAGGAATTTTGTGTGATGTTTTCTTGTCACAGATTTCCCTCATATCTCGTTGTGTATTGTATTTCGTCGACATTTTAAATAAAAAATGGGATTCCCGTGTCGGATCTTAATTTCTCCGGATTGCCAAATTTAATATGGTTGCGATGTCATTCTAAGGTCTGATCTTTGTAGAAAGCTAAGAAGCTACACGTGCAATTAAGAACCGTAAATAGCGATTTTATACATTCTTGATTGGGGTATTACCGGAGCACATTATCGAATTTCGGCATTTATTGTCATGATTGTGCACAAGAAGTAACCGTATTTGAACTCGGTGCTGGAGTCAATGAGTTGGATGTTTCCCAGCGTGTTTTTACTTTCTTTTTCTTTTTAGTATGCTGACAGATTTTCGGGGCGGTTTATTAGATAGCATTCCCTTTGTAATAAGTAATGAAGATTAAACAGTCTCGTCCCAGTGCGAGTTTCCCTTTCCTCTCCATTTTCTCTCTCTCTCTCTCTATCTCTTTTATCTCCCTCCCATTCTCTGTCTCTCTTTTTTCCTCTCTCCCTCTTTCTCTTTCCTTTCCCTCTCTTTCTCTTTTTTTCTCTCTCTTTCTCTTTCTCCCCTTCGTTTTATCTCTTTCTCGCTCTCCCTTTGTTTTTCTTATTTCTCTTAGTTCCTTTTTTCTTCTCTATCTATCTCCTTTCTATTCTCTCTTCCTCTTTATCTATCACTTTTCTGTTTCCCATATTTGTTAGAGTTTCTAAAATATTATTGATCATTATCTTTCATGATAAATAGGCCCATTTAATGAGCCTCTTTAGATTCTTGTATAATGATTTTGAATAATCTATCTTGATAGTGATGATGATGATGTCAAAACAAAAGTCTATCCAAAAATCTTATAAACTTATTCCTATTTCAGTGATTTTGTTTGGTCAAGTTACCGACAAATGAATAGGTAATTAAAAGGAGAGTATTCTACTAACACTTCTTTAGATATACTGCCACCTGCTGCTCACAATGTCTCGATGTGAGTTACAACTTAAAGCGCTTAGAAACTCAGAATTAAGCGCTATACAAATGTGACTATAAGTTTTATTGATTGGTTGATTGAGAGAGCATATAGCTCTCATTTATTTCTTCCAATATGTACAATTTAAAAAAAAAACCAGTATGTCATGCATAATTACTAATAATTATGAAGTTAAAAGGTAATTTTCCATTTGTGATCTTTTTTTCTTTTTTTTAGGCACTCGACGGGTTCCTCCTCGTAATCACGGTGGATGGAACAATCCTCTACGCTACCGACAACATGTCGAGTCACCTTGGCTTTCATCACGTCGACCTCGTGCACCGGTGCATCTACGGGATCGTTCATCCTGACGACCACCAGGAACTGCGCGTCATTCTGGAGGAAACCTTGGGTGTATCACACCAGAGACAATCCATGCAGGTAGGTTACCCATCAATCATCATCATGGGAAAATCGTTATATTGTTATAAATAAAAAAAAACCTACTACCGTAAAGTTGTGCACAGTGGAATAAATTTGTAGGAGACCAAGAAGGGGAGGAGGAGGAGGGGAAAAAAGAAGAAAATGCATTGGACGCGAAGGAAGAGAAGAAAATTGGGAGAAGGAAGAAGAAATGGCAGAAAAAATTGCAGAAGAATAAGAAAGGGAATGGGTAGGAAGTAGACGAGGGAAAAAGAAGAAGAAGAAGATTGGGTTTATCACATCAGAGGCAATCCATGCAGTTAGGTCCTTATCATTCAAACATTTTTGAGTATAGAATTAATAAAATAACCTCAAAAAGTCCATAGCTGTATATCTAATTTCTTAACCTTAAATCCTGGTATAGTGACTGCACGGATCGATAGCAGTGGAGGCTGTAAGTTCAATTCACTCTTGGTTTAAGGATCTGTTTTCAGTCTTGAGTTTTGTTCGCTAAACAGATCATGCAACTAATAAACTGAACTGAACTGAACTTAACTAACTAACGCCAAAATCTAATTTAGGAAATAATCATTTGGGGTAATGATTATGGGGGACTTCGTGAAAACAAATTTATGATAGAAATTGTACAAATAACTCTCTTACAACACTTATGAACACTAATGACGTTATCTGAATCTTCAGTCTATATTGTGATTAAGGATAATGAAAATGAAGACACAATCTAAAAGCTTTTGTTATAAGACAGTATATTCTCTCGGCGTGAAAACGAGTTTTTGAAACAAGACAATTTAATGTTTATATTACAGGGTGCTATGTCGGGAGCTGAGACCACAATGCCCTTGAGGGGTGCCGGCGCAAGCCGCGAGATTTCCTTTCTTTGCAGAATGAAATGTTTCAATGGCACAAACACTGGCTTCGTGGTAAGATTCTCAACTTGTTAATAAAGAATATGTTATTGGCCTAGTCATCCATTATCTTTAAAAAGTTAGAATCTTTGAAGAAAAAAATCTCTGAAATAGATAATCTTATTGTTATATATAAAAGAGATGGAATAGAAAGAGAAATTGAAAGAAAGAGGTTGTCTGTTGGTTGACTTTGTTTTTGCGTTGCTTATATGCTATGGTAATATTAATAACTATGATGAACAAAGCAATTACATGGGAATGAAGAATCAAACTTGAGAGGGATAGAAACGAAAAGACGAGAATAAGAACGAAAACAAAACCTAGACACCGTTGCTCATGATAATGAAAACGTATTAGATGCATAATGATCCCATTTTTACCTGATCCCTTTAATCTGTTATTTTTATTTTTTAGAAAATGCAATGTACTGGCACGATGAAGTCGCTGCCCGACGCGCAGCGGGTTGGCCACGCTCCTCATCAGGTACTGTTTGCCGCCTTTCGACCGTTCATCCTCCTCTCAGCTGACACGGACATTGAATCAAAGCCGGGTACATTCTGGACAACACATGACCTCGACCTTAACGTCGCCTCCGTCGAGAACAGGTATACAGTCCTTACTATCAACTCTCCTTCATATTTGTCTAAAATCTGTTGTACAAAGACATTATTATTGTTATTATTATTATTATTATTATTATTACGCAGTCAAACATCATTAAAGTTCTCAAGCCAATAAGCCTAGTCTTACTTTTGCTTCATGCACACGCACCTTTGAAAGCAGAATGAAATTATTCTGCCATCCACCTCAGTCGGCAGCTTCATTTCGACCTCATCGTAATAAGTGACATTGAAACCCTATATATCTTGGCGCAATTGATTTTCAAAACGGACGATTTAATGAATTACATTTTGATTAAGACTAAGCTAACAATCATTACAGCAATCATTTTCCATACAAAATACGACCTCTCATCCCAGTTGGAGTCGATAAGCCAACGCAATAAAAATCTCCAAAGAAATAAGATTCGATTGGAATATAATCTTATACAAATGATGGACAATGTATTCAATGACGCACTAAAGATTAGATGCACGAGTTTGAAATTTTATTGTTCAAGATTCATTGTAGAACAGATTTTAATTACCGTCGGATCCGCCCAAGGTCTATCGAGTCAACGGCCTTATCTTATATCTTGTTAAAAGTAGATGTAATACAAAAATACTTCGTTATCAAAATACAATATTCTTTCCTCGGCTGCTAACGACGTTCGGAGACAAAGTGGACAAAGAAATATATATATTTTTTTAAAATGATATTTTGATCGATAACTGCTGTGCTCTTAGATATGTATTGTTTAAGTATTCTTGAAAAAATAAATGAATATCTTTCCTTTTGTTGTTGTTAAGAGGTCACGATACAACTTCTAACTTTTAAAGCCGCCTTTTAAAAAGTGCATCGTGACTACTATCTTAATCTTACCTTTAATTAAAAGCAAATCTCATGTCAACCTTCCAGCTCAATTATTCTTAATACAATATCAATACAGTGGCGTTTTTTGCAATATCTTGATGATCTTATATTATTTTACATCCTTTGTTTACCAGGTCTTGTGAGATTATTGGTATCGACTCCTCAAATCTGGAAGGCAAATCTTTGTATCATCTCATTCATCCTGACGATTTGCTAGCCGTCTATGTCTGCCATAAAACACGTAAGTAATACCTTTATTCATTCAAGGTAAAATGTTGATGAATTAAAATTATTTGTGAAACCAGTACAATCTTTTTGTGCGAAGCATGCTTATATGGGTGGTGGCATTTGTAAAGGATTTCTTTGAAATTACTTCAACTGATGATAATGAAAATTGATATGTTTTAATACCGCCTTGCTCCTGTTGCTGTTGAAAAGCTCTTTAATAATAATAATAATAATAATAATAATAATAATAATAATAATAATAATAATAATAATAATAATAATTACATTTATAGGGCGTTTTCTAAGCTCAGGCATTATTGCCCTGTCCTATGATTCATTTTCGATTCTGCTATAAAATCTTTAAAAACGATGACAGCTAACATTCATACATACCTCACATGAGTGTGCAGGGACGACAGAGGATATCAAATAGAATGTGGTTATCAAAAGTGAACATCATTTTCTCACAATCTCTTACTCTCTCTCTCTCTCTCTCTCTCTCTATCTATCTCTCACATTCTCTCTCTTTCTCTCTTTCCCCCTCCCCCATCTTTTGGTTCCTTTCGTTTCTCTCCATGCAGTGATAGACACGGATGAGGTCCATACGATGTTCTTTCGGCTAATGCGTCTGGATGGCACCTGGCAATGGCTTCACACTAGAGGGCATGCGGTCACCAAGAATGGCAGAAAGAATTCTCTTGTCTTCGCTCACAGTCCAGTGAGGTAAGAACAAACAAAGTCCTGTCATTATTATGCATGGACAACACAGTTTATGAGTTTTATATAATCTTTTAAAAAAAAGACGCAAACAACCCCCCTCCCCCCTCCCCAAAAAACTATTGGAACTGTTATAAAGATATGTATATATCTGTTTATTCATCAAAATAAGTTCTTTTGAATTTAAACATCCAGCCTATGGCTGAAGGGAATGTCTACATAAAAAAGACACCTCTACCTGACCGTAATATCTTGACCGAAATGTAGGCCTTGTGTGTGGAGGCTTCAAGTTTCTTCTTTTCAATCTATTTTTCAGAGAGGAAGACATACAGTTACTGCGCCAAGAATCTACATCCAGGAATCGTTACGGACAGGAGGACCTTTTGAAGATGTTCATGACAACGCAGTCGACGGATCAATCTGACCCATTGAGTGCAGGACCTTCAAGCAGTAGCAGTACGAGTACGAGCAACATGGACAGTGTACCGCGGAGGAGGTGGATGAGTAATGACACATACGTAGTAGCGAGTCAGACAGGCCCGAAGCTCAAAGACGACTACTCTGTGTCGTTGCACAGTCCACATGGCACGTGTCCTTCGACGTTTCATCAGGCATCGGATAACCAGGGTCAGGACAATCCTGAGCATGGCGTGTTTTCATCCAAGAGGAAGATTCAAGAAGATGCCATGAATGAAGATCATGGATTCCCGATGAGTGTTGGGACAATGCCACAGACGGACATTCCATACGCCATGGCAAGCAGTTACTACAGCCCACCGCAGTTGGGGTACGCAGATCCATCATTGTATGGTGGGTTTGAGCACCAGCCGTTGTCGATGTACCAGATGGTTGCGCACCTCCCTCCTGAGATGTACGATGCTGATTCGTATCGCAAGCACGCCATGCGGATCAGCGCAGAGATGCAGCAAGAGGACTTTCTCATCGCTTCACATGGAGGCTTCGGCTCCCAATACCACCTGCCACCAACACCACAAACATCGCCACCATCTGCCTACCCTGGAGAATCTTCCTACCACGTGCAGTACATGCCTAGCGAGCCCATGTGTGGGGTAACGGCACCACCTTCACCGCCACCGTCGCCAATTGCGTCAGGTTACCAGGGGACAACATCAACACCTTTGACAACAAGCACCACGTCTGGTGATTGCAGCAAAAGTGGCTACGCGATGGACTGTTGCACAGGACATGTTCCTTCAAGGACAGAGTATTGTGCGTCGTATATAGTCAACGGTGCAGTTCAGGTCAAGCTATTCAGTGGTGCACAGACGGGTAACCATCCTTACACCGACTACGAGTCATCGTATTTGCCGTCGTCGTCGGCAGCGTACTCGCGGAGAGACCTCTACGACCAATGCGACAAGAAACCCTTCCAGCATTATCAGGACAAGTCCGTCTTGTCCGAGTGGGAATCAGCTGTCCGCGGGTCCAGTGACTATACTGTCGGTGGGTCAAATCCTAGCTACCTTCAGAAGACATTCCTGCCATGTCCGTTGGCCAGCACGAAGTCCGGTTGCCTGGCGCAGAAAACTTTCCGCCTGGATGATGCCGATTTTAAAAGCAGAGCAGCAGCACTGTTGCACCAGGGAGCTCTCTCGGAACTGCCCCCTATTGGTAGTTTTCTCGACTTTCTCAATGAAGAACTTAATGCTTTACAGTCATAAAGCGTGACTTCTCAAATAAAATGTATTCATTATGATTACAAATTATGTATCATAATTATTCTTTACGCTTTGTTGTTTGGATGATTATTCACCGAATCAGTTTAATGATGCACTAAATGCACTGCCAAGTGCCTCCAAATGTTACCACAAAATTGTTACTAAAATGAAGATATTTTTAATTATTTTGTTGGCAGAAATAATAATGTAGCACGGGATGTGGGCAATCACATATGGGTGTAGGCAATTTTACTATTTAAGGTAAATATTTATCTTTTAAATTGATATGAAGCATCATTGTTGTTACAAAGATATTGTTCTAGGAGCTATAATTATTGCGCATAAGAGAAACGTTTCCTTCGAGCTGGTCACAAAAGTCTCATTCACAAACATGCTTAAAACGTCCTAATGAGGATATTGATATCAATATAAAGTTCAGGCAAGAGTTTAAAAAAAAAAAAAATTATGCCAGGCAGAATCAAACATTAAAGAAATAATAACATATTTTGTCTCAAATGTGTAATTGTTGCAACTGTATTAGACATGGCGGAGTATATCATGATTCATCTGTTCATCTCTTACATAATTATAAATTAATAAAATTGCTTACAATATGGAAACAACCGTGCAATATATTCGTGTCCATTGCAAAGCGTGCAACAAAACAACAATCTCGTCAACCACCATTCTGAACATGACTGATTATTTAACAAATAATAAATCTTTACGTCACCAAAAAATGTACGATAATAAAGATTTTAAAAAGGCAAAATGGAGTCAATTTAAACCATGCTGTCTGTCTTTTGCCATGGATTTGCTTGAGGAGTCAGAAAACGTAATGAAATATTGAATCATAAAATTGCAGACAATCTTTAGTATGTTGGTTTAGCTAGCTATAGTGAAATAGCTAAGAAATGTTTTTGAATTTTTCTATTTAATTTTATTGGGTGACATAAGGTCAAAATAACGTAATATTTCTTGTGTATCCTTGACAAGTGGAATTTTCGTAAAAACCTTTTAATTTATTATTTTCTGTCATTTCGAGTATTATAGTATATTTCATCTCAAGGAACTATACTTATGAATAATTAATGAGGTATAGCTCCTACTTGAGCTCAGGAAAGTCAAATTTAATATATGTTTTTCTTTTATTTGATTAAGCCAGAGTGAGCGTAATCTGCTCTACCGCGGCCTGGACAGGATGCTTCAGTGTCGTACAACATTTGGGCATTGCTAGCGGATAACACGATTTTTGTCCTTGTTGATCCCTTTACTATATATTATTTTCATAGGTGCGCTTTTAACATTACTATTTCATCATTTAGAGACTATTTAGAAACGTGAGTATTTGATATGTATATATACTAGCTCTCATTCTGTATAATTAGATCTCAGTTTTAAGATACTTCTTTTGTACGATTCATTATACTGTATGTATATATATATAACTTGCACTCGAGACATTGCCAAAATACCATTTGCCAAATTTGAACAAGTTTTATTTTGTAACATATTTAAATGTAGTAACTATTATCATACGGTAGGAGGAAGATTGTTCATATTGATGCCATTTTAGTGTAAGTGCATGGAATGCTGCTCTGAATGAAAACGTTGAAAGAGAAATATCAAAATGGGACTATGCTCTATTGGTTTCAACTACAATTTTCAATGGGCATTATGATTATGTTAGGGTTGGGGTGGAGAAAGTTTATGTCTGGCCTATATACATAACCAGATAATATCCCAACCTCTGACGTGCATAAAATGCGGGGAAAATACGTTAGCATCAAAGGGCCGAAGATGCCCCGGACCAATTTGATGTAATTAACACTGGACACAAATTAGCATGCATGCTACTATAAGAATGAACATTGTTCGGGATATTAGCTCGTTTGGATATTCCACAGGCAGCATTCCATAGGAGGTTCACTTAGTAGAGGAATTAATGGCCCTCAAAATGTAGACCAGTACTTTATAACAGACTTTAGAGCTGAAATCATATTGATGAATTAGGGTATATTTATTTGTACATTCTTCGATAAATAAAAGTCTAGATAAAAACCCTGTGCCTACTTTGTTTGCTTGTGTTTAGCCATGTGATCTTGTTTTGTTTTGTTAGAACTTTTTAAAATATTCATATAAACCATTTTTCTGTTAAACAATTAGAAATCAAGACAATCCTTGAAAATGTATACATTTTTAAAGCCAATTAGACCGGTCATGGTAGATATGAGGAGAATAATAATAATAATAATAATAATAATAATAATAATTTTTTCTTTTATAGCGCATTTCATGTCTGTTGACATTTCAATGCGCTTTACAATTTTACAATATACATAATTATATAAAGTATAACACGATCATAAAAGAAAGATGAAACAAAAACATATATAGAAATCAAGTGCTTACAAAAAGAAAAATTATAACATTACTTATCCTTAAATACTAATTGATGTGTTAATTTGAAGAGATGAGTTTTTAGTTCAGATATGAATGTTTCAATATTGGATATACAACGTAATGAGTTTGGGAGGGAATTCCATAGAAATGAAGAGAGAAAGAGTGTTGATTAGTGAATGGCAAAAAGAGGGAATAGAGAGAGAGAGAGAGAGAGAGAGAGAGGGAGAGAGCGAGAGAAAGAAATCAACAATAGAGTAAATATATAAAGGTGGTAAATATATGAATTTCAGTCCTAGTGAAAACGAGGTAAATATAACTATATAACATACTTTACTGTGCTTTAAATGAAAAAGGCCTAGTGACGCTTTTCAATTCATTCTCTTATAAAGTAACCGGTTATAGTAAAGTAAAGTGACCAGTCCTCCCAATATTGCCCGCATATTTTAGGTGCATTGCTGACTTACATATACCTATGTTTATCAAAGTGATTTGATTTCGAAGTACCTAAATAGATTTAACGATATCATTCAAAATAATCCGTTTGAGAATATTATATGATATCTAAAGTTATCCAACTTATCATGTTGTAGAAATGACATCATAATATTTGACCTGCATGTGTTCTTTTTAAGATTCATACATTGCGCTGCACCTGACAAACTTACTAAACTTTTGCTGCGCGCGCATCCTTACCATTGTTGACGTAGAGAGGCAAGCGCGCATCATGATTAACAATGCGCATGCGCATATCTCTGGTAACCACTAGCACTGCCCATACAATCGTATGACAATCTAAATTCATTTCTCTTGCACACATAGCTTTCGGAGAGTTATTGAGCGATTTTCGCAAATTCTTTCAAAATCTTTTGGGAATTTTCAAAATGGGTTCTGTTAAATCCAGACCCCGATCTTTGTCTTTTGAAGAGGAAGTTGAAGATCATTCTGAGACCCTTGAGACCTTCTGTTGGGCAGGATTCAGAAAATTGTTCTCCGAGAGCAAGAAGGTAAGGGCAGATAATAATTGCAAAGTCATTTTTTTCGTACTTTCTCTTCCTTTATTTCTTGGCAGGATTTGCCCCATATATTTTATCGACGATTTTTAGATTCACCACTGATAATTGATATGCCATGTCCTTTGTCAAAGGTGTATAAATTCATAGGTTGAATTCAATCTGCAACTAGGTGTCTGTCGAAGAAAACACATATTTAAAGAATAATTAATGCGACTGGCGATACATAATACACTGTATATACAAAATTGTTGGAAGTTTAGAGAATGAAGTTTCAATTAGATACAAAGTCTGTTAATTAAATATAACCACTTATTTAAGCCATGTAGTGTGATACTGTTCATTTTTGTCTTAGATATAGTCTGCCGTGAATTACATTATTTAGGGGATAATGCAAGATAAAAAAATTGATGAAATTTCAATGGTTGATTCCAACAATTTTGAAACAATCAAAGTACTTTCAATCTTTAATTAATTTTGTTTAGCTATTGTATTAAAGTTGCACATAGTGGGGATGAAATGAACAGTGATGACAACTGTTCTTTAAATTGACAGGATAGACCCGTTTATACAGCATTAAATGCTCAGATAGCTAAATCCGTATAGCAAGCTTTAATTATTGAAATGAATCGAATTGAATTGATAAAGTTTATTAATAAACATTTAAAGTCACGGTTTTAAACTGTCACATCTTGAATTTACAAATAATACTGCAACATATAAAACACATCCAAATAGTGCAATTTAATATACTCAAATATGAAATTATGACATGCAGTATTCAAATTGATATGATAAAAGGAATAAAAAGAAAGAAGAAGAAGAAGAAAAACATAGAGGAGAAAACAAAACACAAAGCAAAAAAAGAAAGAATGGAAGAAAGAATACGAAAACATGGTTGACAGTAATAAAAGTTTACAATCGATGTTCATAAAACCAGTAATAAAATTGAGTTTACAATTAGAAATTCAGTAATGAAACTGTTCATGACCAGTTTAATATCATATAAATAACTTTTTGATTAATGCAATCGCCTTGCATTGTTACTAAAACATTAACATTTATAATTACGTAGTATAATTAGAGAGACAGGCTGCTATATTATAATTATAAATATACGTATAGTTAAGAATAATTGTTCTATGCAAGTATTTTAGATTGATATGACATCAGTTAGGAAGTACATATACAAGTTTGAAAGTTCAGTAAAAAAAAAAGCAAAAAAATAAAGCAATGTAATAGATATTAATTTTAAGCTCTCAAAATATTTTAAATGATGCCTTGGTTGACCAACAAACAGAGACCCCCCCCCCCAAAAAAAAAAAAAAAAAAAAAAAAAAAATACAATCTGTAAAGCTAATTCCACCAATTTAGAAGAATCGAACTAGCTCCAATCAGTCAAAATCAATATACAGATATATCATGCTACAATATGCAATATCATATAATATATTTGTTTATGGTAAACTACAACAGCCAAATTCGATGGCATTGCAAGTGATGGAGGACGATATGGACAGTGATGACGACAGCGATGACGTTATCCTTGTCAACGACCCCAGCGAGACATCTGCTACTTCGATCCACTCAGCTACTGGCGTCGAGCCATGGGCACTTCAGACATCTTGGTCTGCCCCTGCTGTACTTGGCCTAGATCGCCACCAGACCATGATACCAGCAGCACTGAGCAAGATGGAGGAAGAGCTGCCCTCTACGTCCTATCCGAAGGACGTGAAGGTTTCCTCTCAGTACTTTTTGTCATACCGTAAGTTGCGCGGTTGTTCTCTTTGCAATTGTCAAAAATTCTTCGTTAACAAAAAATAATCTGGCTTTGAGGTTTCTTGTTTTGCCTTATTTTTGTTTTTAGGTAGTCTTGTTTCTGCACGATATTGAAAAAAAAATCATGGTACGGTATTGACCATGTGTGAATGAAAGCAAACATATCTTTCGTTAGTAATATTATGGATTTTCCTTATGCGTGCATTGTACTTTTTTTGCAAAATTCGAGACACAACTTACAGTCTGAACAATTAAGTGTGCTATTTAAGACAGACTTTATGATATTACGTTCCTAAAAAAGTTAGACGAAGGAGAAGCAGAAAAAGGAGATAGAAGAAATGATAAAGAAGGGATAATAAATTCTTAACCTTTGAGAGGAAAAAATTAATCCACATACGAATTAGAAATCGGTATGTTAAGTCTTGCTCACTTCCCTCACGATAGATCGTTTCATCAACGACGAGGAGAACGATGACGAGTCGGTGACATCCGATGTCGAGTACGGGAACGAAGATGCTGACAATGCCGATGTCGAATCCAACGCTGATGACGACACGACACGACACCAGTCCCTGGCCTTGTGTATTCTGAGGATGAATGTAAGTAATCATAAGAAATAATATAATAAAAGAAGGGGCAAATGAGAATAATCAGCTTATGTTGAGTTAGAAAATTGAATAAAAGAGATATTATTTTCGCGAGATATTCAGAATTAGGACATGCATATAGAATAAATAGACCAAAGATAGAGATAGCCCAAAGAAAGAGAGGATAAGAAATACATTCTGATACATAATATATTTTTAGATAGAGATTAACGAGAGAAAGAAAGAGAGAGAGAGAGAGGGGGGGAGGTAGAGTGAGAGACAGGACTGGAGAGAGAGAGAGAGAGAGAGAGAGAGAGAGAGAGAGAGAGAGAGAGAGAAAGAGAAGAGAGAGTGAGGGGGTGGGGTAGGAGAAATACTAATTTGGTGCCTGGGAGTCTTATTATAAAACCTCTTTCTTGATGAGCTATCTTAAAACAATTTCACATTGGTCATTGTCAAATCTATATTGTGTGGTATTCTTCATTATTTTCCATACCAAGACACCGACGACGATTGCAGTGTTGATCAGGAGGTCAAGCGCGAGATCAAGGATGCAATCGAGGAGTCCAGTGAGGATGAGACCAGTTCACAGACTGACCAGACTATAATGGTCAAGAAGTGTGACATTGTCCAGATCACCAAGATCAAGAGTATGAACCAGACAGGTGAGCTTTTTGTTGTTGTTGTTGTTATATTTAAATGTTACAGATACGTGTACAATTCATATATATTAAATATAAATCATAATGTGATATTCCTTTGAGGTTTATCCAATGACTCTGTGAATGTATTGATTTGTATGCTCATAATTTCTCTCCCCTCTCTCTCTCTCTCTCTTCCCCCTCTCTCCCTCTCTGTCTGTCTCTCTCCCCCTCTTTCTCTCTCACATACACAACAATATTTTGACTATTTTTTTAGATTTTCAACGTACAAATCCCTGCAACGCCCTTTAATATATACATGTATTATATCAATTACTAAAATAGAGGAGGGTAGCAGCAGCTACCTGTCTAGCGGCCCCTCAGGCAATGACGTCACCAGTGACGACGAGACAACGTCACAGGTTGGTGAAGTTTGTGTCGTTGAGATCGAGACCATGTTTTTGATCTGGACCTTCATCCGCAACCCCTTAGTATATGGCGTCTACCAGACCGGGCTCCACTTCGTCCAGAATATCGGAATTGAGGAAGGTGAGGGTGAGATGGACGTCGACGAGGAGAGAGCCGTGGTCGTCTATGGAGAGACAAGATATCGTATCCCAAAGGTTTGTCCATGATAAATTAAATAATGATAATAACAACAATGATAATAAGGATAATAATAATGATAATTATGATAATAATAATGATAATAATATTAATAATAATGCCATAAATAATAACAAATAATATAAATTACAATAACAACGATTATCAAATACAAGTATACTCCTTTCTTAAAGCTACCATCTCATTCAGTCAATGATTTTAAATTTACTTTCTCAATCAGGCCACCCATACAGATATCCTGACTTCACATTTAATATCTGGGCTTATATTCGCAACGCGTGCGACAGCGTCTACCAGACCGGGCCCAAGTTCGTCCAGAATATCGGGATTGGGGAGGATGAGGGTGAGATGGACGCCGTCCATGAGGAGTGCACTATTGTCGGTAGTGAGGACACAGGAGATCGCACTCCCCCTAGGTTGGTAGAAAGCAGTGGCGTAATGATTTAAAAAAAATAGTTGGGTGCGGAAAGAAAAACAATGAGTTATAATTTACAAAAAAGTAAAGGAAAAACCCGAAAAATCATGTGATGTCAGCAACATTTGTATCGAATTAGAAATAAACCACGGTACGCCAGTGCTGGTATAATTCAGAAGCAGAAAGAAAGAAAATTGAAGGGTGTATTTATCAGTGGTCGAATAAAGAAAGATGCGTTATGTATCACAAAATGAAGCGAACAGTCAAAGGAACGAATACAAAACATCAATCAAAGAACGAACAATAACAACAACAAATTAAAAACTGACCACAAAAAAAAGAAGTTTCCTTTAAATTAGGGGCAGAAAAAAAAACGAAATGACTTTTGTTATACAAATAATCAGATATGATACATGTATATAAATAAGAGAATCATCGAGCCGATGAAGATTTATAAGATTTTTGATATCATACCTTCAGGTTGTCAATGATTTCATTTTTTTTTAAATCAGGTTGCCTAGAGAGACAGTCAGGATCTACATCTTATCTCTGGGCCGTCATCAACAATATCTGCTCAAACGTCTCTCTGTTCATATACGGCACCATGAAGGAGGAGAAAGAGAAGGGAGAGGAGGAGGAGGAGGAGGAGGAGGAGGAGGAGGAGGAGGAGGAGGAGGAGGAGGAGGAGGAGGAGGAGGAGGAGGAGGAGGAGGAGGAGGAGGAGGAGGAGGAGGAGGAGGAGGAGGAGGAGAGAGGAGGAAGAGGAGGAGGAAGAGGAGGAAGAGGAGGAGGAAGAGGAGGAAGAGGAGGAGGAGGCGGAGGAGGAGGAGGAGGAGAAGCAGTATGGAAGAGATATGCGTCGACGAGCATGGAGCAGTCACTGGGAAAACAGGGACGAGGAATGAATGAGATGGAGATACAACTATCATCAAGAAGCTGTTTTGTTGCTCTGGTGAAGATGTAAGCTAATCATCGGTGAGCATTACTCCCCTCCCCCCCCCCCCACCCCCCCCACCCCCCCCCCCACTTTGATTGGTCATCATGACGGGTTTAAATAATTTCAGATGTTAATAGTTAATAAAGTGGTTGGCAATATCGACATTGTCGTAGATTTTGTTTTAACATGTTTTAAGTTAAGAACTTCTATAGGCTGGTTTTTGCAGGTGGTTCTTTTAGTTGTCAACACATTATTGTTCTAAATATTCATTAATCATTCCAATAAAGAAATAAAATGAA
Organism: Strongylocentrotus droebachiensis; assembly: GCA_035222895.1. Lineage (NCBI taxonomy): Eukaryota > Metazoa > Echinodermata > Echinoidea > Camarodonta > Strongylocentrotidae > Strongylocentrotus > Strongylocentrotus droebachiensis. Next base: position 195,605 of record JAVYIG010001804.1, on the reverse strand, counting down.
ATATAATCAAAATTCATCTCAATGATAATTCTCTACATAGGCCTATATAAAACTACAAACATGATCACTGAAAACAAGTTAGTGAACCCTACTCTGCATTTTCATGTCATTTAAACAACAGCATAAGCGAGCGGCCATCATCACCAGCCGAGCCTCCTGCAAATCGGCTACATCACAGCAATGTGTAACATCCAAGCCTCGACAATAAGCATGAATGAACCTGGATGCATCTCAAGTTTATTCCTTGGTAATAAACGCGGTGATTGGGATCATAATGATGGTGGTCTGTTGCATTGGTGGAATCTAGGGGAGGAAACCGTTTCCGCCCTATTTTCATAGTGAGTATTTTCGAGCTTCTTCCTTAAAAAGTCCTAAAATAATGCAAAACTTTGTTCGTCTTTGCTCTTAATAATGTGCATGTGACATTTTAACCTTCGTATAATCACTCGTTTTTCTTTCTCAATTGTTTTACCATTACAGGAAACTATTAAAACAACATCAGCAACATACGGTAGATCCAGCATAATAATCACAGGGTGTTTCTCATCAATCTACCGTATTATCATGAGTACAGTCAACAGTTAGAATTGTGCCATTTTAAATTAAAAACAAAAATGGTTTAGCACAGCTTTGGATAAAAGTGCAGTTGGCAAGAAAGTGCGGTTAACAGGAAACCGGCAAACATGGTCTAAGATAACAGATCGTGTCCAATGAACATGATGAGAGTCGTCTTTCATTTCAGCTTCTCACGCATGAGTTGATGGGGTCTTCTTATTAGCGGTCCGCCCAAATGTAAGCTGGCATCAGTTTAAAAAAAATGAAGCCTAAACTAGAGATGACATCAGACAACCCTGCAGTCTGTACGTCTAACATTTTACTCAAAAAGATAAACAATAAGGAAACAAATCGCGAAGGAAACGAAGCCGAAGTGATGAAGGAGATGCAAAGACCAGGATATCAGGAAATAGCTTCCAGTGACAGAAATAAATCACAAGGCAATCTGCAGAGTACTTATATAAAGTATAAATGGCCCAAAAGGTTGTCATGTCTCATGGAAGGATGATTTAAAAACAAAACAAAAAACAAACAATCAAAACAAAGATTCGAAATTTAGAATGACTTACAGTATAAATAAAGGAAGACAACTTGTCAACAATATGATGAACCAAAACTGTTATGTATGAGATTGAGCCGATGAACGACATAACCGAATCCGTACCAATTTCAAAGAAAAGTCAGCAAAATATCTTGCGCCAAATCCTTGGAAAATCATTGTGATTATAAACGTAAGACAAAAGCAATAAATTATGAAATACTTCAAAACATTATGTCGTTTTGTTTGTTTGTTGTTTTTGTGTTTTTCTTTGACAATCAGTGCACTTAAACGAGTGACGAAAATTGTTATTGTTATTTACTATACGATTGAATTTTATTCCTCAAAGTAAACAGATAGCTATATAGAATGATAAATAGATAAGCAAAAAGATTGATGAAGTAGATAGATAGATAGTGGGTAATTATGATGGTAGATAGGGAGAGACATGAAAGAGTGAGAGAGAGAGATAGAGAGAGAGAGAGAGAGAGAGGCAGAGAGAGAGAGAGAGAGAGAGAGAGAGACAGAGAGAGAGAGAGAGAGAGAGAAAGAGGTAGAGAGGGGGTGCATAAGATTAGGATAATTACAATTATAGTAACGCTAAGATGTAATTTAGATCGTGACTACACATCACATAGCATAGAGATATGCAGCTAACTTGAAGAAAAAAAAATCATTTTGATCATGAGAGCCATTTACTCTTTTGGAATCTCGCTATATTATACGAATCCATTTTTTTCATCTTACGTTTTGGCTTCCGAGTTCGAGGTGAATTAAAAACTAGTTCAATTGTTCGTAGCTATCCTATCATCAGATTGATGTTATTTTCAATTTCAAATCTCTGGTTATTTTTCAGATTAAGCAAAATAAACAACCAACACCAGACCAACACATCCAACTAGAGATTTCTGTATAATAATATTATCTTTTTTCTCGATGTGAAACCTATAAATATACATGACAGAACTTGAAACATCTGCTGCCCTCTAGTGGCTAAGGTTGATCAGCTGTTGAATTACCGTAAATTTATTTTCTTGTTAATGATGGTTGGAATTACGAGATAATTAGTGAATTTGAGGACAATTGGTCATCATGAATCGAGCGGTCAGTGTTTCCAACATGGAGAAGCTCGCTAGGTCCTTTGAGGCCTTGAAAAATCACCAGCAGAGCTCGACATCGGCTGATGATACGAGCACCAAAGATGCGAAGTGAGTATCCATATCACTCCCATTCCATTATCATTCAATGGGGATTTGTAGGGCAGCCACAGCAGCTCACACTCACAGTCACAGTGAAACCTGTACCTGCACTGAATGATCAATGTGGGTTGTGCGTTCAAGTAGGCGTGACGGTGTAGACTCTATCGTGTAGATCTAGATACATGTAGATCTAGACCTATGTTGTTGTTTTAGTTTTATTGGCGTGTATAATTCATTTATTAATATTTACGCCAAATTCAAGTTGCATTAAATATATTAAATGGAAGCAGAAGAAAGGAGAAAAAAAAAATCTATGCTGTTCAATTTTTACATTTCTGCGGAGATTCCAGACAGGCTGTCGATCAACATATTAAAAAATCATTGTCCGTTTTGTGTGTATTTTCTGCCCAGCCCAGGTCGGTACATTGAACGGGCTTCTCGGCTTGCATGCTTATGTGTAGACCGAATTTTCCGTCTCTTTTGTTCGTTAAGCCTCTTATTTGGGTAGGGTCGGCTCTCTCTTTAGAGACGGAAGCTGACTAGTCTATACGCATTCCCTTGCTAACACCATGGCCATTTATGGCCATATTTTATGCCCCGAAAATCCCCCCAAATGTCATTTTACCTCGTGCATGTTATATTGTAAATTAGGCCTATGCTATAATAAATCGGTTCCACTTACCAACTTGACTGAAATAATCAGTTTAATGGTCCCTTTTTAGGAAATTATGGGTCAAAATCGAAATCCACGTTAACAATCTTGCAAGACGTATTTTAACTCTCGCTGCGCATGACGTCATCTAAATCTCATCCCTTCTAGTCTATGCCGAAGGCAAAATAATTATGAAGAAAAACTGTGATAACGCCATTACGAACGTGTAGCTCGCGCACAGTTTTTCCTTCCCAAATGAGAGATAGTCTCGAAGACTCCAACTCCTATTTGAGTCTAGTTTGCTTACAATTATGAGAATAAAAGAAAGAACACACTATGAACATGACTGACAAAGAAAGCAGACAAAATATACAGTTCCTCAGGTAGACAAAGGAACATATCCCTTCACTGTTATTATGTAAAAATGTGTAGAACAGGTGTCACATGCATATTCACTTTTTACATAATAGCAGTGAAGGGATGTTCCTTTGTCTACCTGAGGAACTGTATATTTTGTCCGCTTTCTTTGTCAGTCATGTTCATAGTGACACCATTATTGCATTAACAAGGCATTTTCTAGCAGGATTTAACCTCACTGAGTTCAGAAGCCAGTTTGTTTTGCATGTAGATTTTAACAAAAGTAGATAGTAAATTTGTCAAAGTATGCAGTCAAAATTGAAACAAAGAAAATTGGTATCCTAAAAAGGAGAATGTCTTCCAATTTGAATACCAACAAATCTTAGGTCTCTTACTAAAAAGAGTCTCTAACAAAATTTGCTGTGTACCTCTAGGCGCTACTGTCTCGGGACTGCAATAGTTTGTAGGCTGAAACAGTTGCAAAATCAAAATGCCATAATGTTGAAGTTCTGAACAGTGTAGAGACTCCCAAATGTTGAAATTTAGATGGGGGCCCGGCCCAGCGCACTTAAACCCCCAAAATATGAATCTGGACCGCTGTGAAGAAAGCTAATGTTGAGCCCCATATGTATGAGAGCCCTCATTGAGATTCAAGTCAATATTCAGGGTTTTTGGTGTCGTTGGTTTTGTTAAAGATTTAAAATCTCTTACATCTTGTGTTGTCTTTTTTCTAGGAAAAAAGATGTAACGTTAACCAAGAAGGATTATATTGCTAACCTGACGGTGATTGCAGAAGGGATATCTACTGCAAATTTCAGGTATGAACTCTCATTGTTTTAAAAGCACAGATCTTTAATCATGAGACAAATTCTGAGCTACAGGATGTAAACTTGTACTGGCTGATCTATGGTCAAGGTCAATTTGACACAACCCATACCTGATATACGTTTGCTCATCTCAAATTTTGGTGCAAGTGTTGACGTCTTGGTTTTCAACAAATTTTTGAAATTGCATTTGTTTTTTTGCTCTGATTTTAGGAGATGTTTTTGCGCACATGCTCCTAATTTTTTATAAGATCAATTTTTACTTTTTCCTTCTCTATAATATTGCATCATATCTACAATAATACTATTATGTTAGACCTACGACCTTATATTTGAAATAGAGTATATTATGTTTCAGTGCTAGACAAGAAGATACTTGCTGGAATTTTATATGATTGGGTCTACTTTAGCTGTCTCTTCAGAAATGTGTTTACTTGAAGTTTAATCATTTTGGCAAATACATTTATCGTAGATCACTTGGAGAATTTCCCAAGTTTCTTGGGATCGCCATGGAGATATTTTTGACGTCCTGCAATGATAGCGAATCAGATATCAGATTGAAAGCAGATGAGTGTCTCAACAAAGTCATAAAGGTAATGTGTTATTATACAAATATGGACTGCTTTGAAGGGCATAGTTAAAACTATTGCCCAAGGTGATCTCGAAACTGTACTATGTATGCCCTGATACAAAGTTGAGGGGCATATTGCAGTCTCGAGATCACAGTGGAGCTATAATTTTAACTAAGCAGTCAATGTTTGTGTTATTTACCGCATCCTCAGTGTCAATGGTCAAAAAGATATATTACCTCAAAATTTGCCTGTCAAAATGTATTTCTTTGTAGTCTAGGAAAATTTACCTGTCTATAAAGAGCATTGCGCATGCCTCAGTGTGCGTATCCTTTGGTAATTTCACTCTCACCCATTGAGTCCTTTGCATTTGATGACCTCAACTTAAGCCAAATACCATTACTGAAAATTACCATGTTATATTATTAAAACTTAATTTTAATTCTTTTCATTATTATTACTTGAAATTTTAAGTTTTTTGGGGGACATGAAGTATATTTTTACTGGAATGCTGGATTAAATATATAGAACAATGAAATTATATGTTTATGATTTCGGAGTTTGAATTAATGGTCCTAAATGCTACTTGGAACCCAAGAACTCATTTTACATATTCATATTAATAACTATCATCAATAAGACTGCTTTTGGAAATTTTTCGCACAACATATTTTTATGTATTTTTTTCCCTTTTTTATTTTCAGGCTTGCATGGAAAGCAGTTTAGGTCGGCTGCAGTTAGAGCTGTACAAAGAAATTAAGAAGGTATGTTGTGATCAGATTTGAAGATCTCAGAATTTTTTATATATTTATAAAATATTCCAGAGATTGAAAAAATAATAAAATACTGCTCAATGATCACTTTATGCATCATTAAAAAAAAAAAAATCTTTGAACTACATGCAGCATCTGTTTTAAAGCCCCACTGTACTACTTGTAGCTACTTGCTCCCTCTATATAAAAAACAATGCCTAATCGGTGCCTGTTGGTCCCCCATGATCCTCTTTTTCTTATGTTATTTGAGAGCTGAGTTGATGAGATAGCCACCTGTCAGTGACGACGCAAGGTGGTCTAATCGTCCTGTCCACACTAGTACAGATGGCCTTTAACTCTAGGAAATTTCTTTTGAATTATATTAAATGGAGAAGAATGATGATAAATGGATTCATCTTCATTATCAAAATCAAAGTCTTGTAGGATTTCTTGAAAGAAAAAGAAGCACACTACCACCAAGAGCACAACAAACTTTCATAGAATGCAGATCATAGAATCATGATTACAGAAAGGAATTTCAGGCCAACTAAATTCAGGTTTATACTTTTTCATACATGCCTCTTCATGTGCTCATGAAGTATGCTCCGAGTCCATGTAGCTTTATTTAATGTACAAATCCTGTTGATATATTATCACATCCAGAATGGACCTTCTCGAAGTCTTCGTGCAGCCCTATGGAGGTTTGCAGAGATGGCCCACCTGATCCGCCCTCAGAAATGCAGACCTTACGTCATCAATCTCCTACCAAGTATCGCCAGGATATCCAGGAGACCAGAAGACATTGTTCAGGTGAGGGTGGGATGTCAGAGCCCTGTTGCATAACACTTAAGATTGATGGTATCTTTGCCTTGATTTGATTGGCTTTTGAGTGATGGTATTTAATATTGATGGCAAAGTTACCATCAGTGGTAAGTTTTAAGAAACAGGGCCCTGAAGGGTTAATGACAGATCCTCCAGGGACTGTTTGCTCAGCTGTAGGTAAACCTAGCTTACGTGTAAAACCTAGTTGCATCCCTATGTCTAACCCTTTGTCTTTGATGAGTTAAATTGAGATTGAGATATTTTGTTTTTCGTCATCAGTCTAGGCATGAATAGAGGAAAATGTAGGAATCATAGCTATAAATCCTCTGGTTGCTCTGATCTTATAAAAAAACAAAAGGGGAAATAAATACTTTTACAATTCTTGGTTTTACTTTCAATAAGCATCAGACATGATGTTACTATTGTACCTTTAGTATGTGTAAATGCATAGTATTTCATGGTTATAAACACCTCGAGACTCATACAAGTAAATATTATGCACATTCTTGAAAATTTTGCAAAAACCTTCTGAAAAAAATATTTGTTCTATTTTCATATTCTGTTACAGTAAGTCATTGAAAACACCATGTATAAATTTTGTCATATATTGACATGGCAATGAATAATTAAGTCTTGTTTCATGAAAATTTCTTTCCATTTGGCATTTGACAGAAAGCAAGTTTCTTATATTGGGAAATTATATGGAATGCTTTGGCTGTAGAAGTGATTGCATTTATACAGTACAATAACATTATGAACTATCCTTCTCTTATTTACAGGAAGCCTTGATGAATTTCCTCATCAAAACACTTCCAGTTCTTGGCACCTTTCTTACAGACACAGAAGTCAAGGTGATTAATTATTTATTTTCTTATTTAATTTCATTAGACTTTCTTTTCATCTTCACACAGGTAGGTCGTTCATTCATTCTCTTAATATTGAATCATGCAAATCTGAAACAACAAATTTGAATTGGGACCTCTTTTTCCTATGTGGATAAAATGTAGTCATTCAAATTGGATTTATTTAACAGACTGTATTACAAGACCAACATTGACTTTGTAATGTTGTTGATTGTGAGGATAACGGATAGACTATGTTTATATAAATTGAACATGAAAAGAATGATGTGGCTTCCCAGCCTATGCAGCCCCATTCTGTTATCTGCATAAAAATCCATGTTGTCTTTTGATCATTTTTTCTGAATTTTATGAAGAACAAATCACAGAGCCATATAACTAAAAGTCCTGCGGAATATATCATATTCTAAGAGTTCATGATCAATATCTTTTGAAATCATCTTACAGAATCTGATGAAGGTGTTGTTCCCGAACCTGAAGCACACATCAGCCACCACAAGGAGAACAGCAGCTAGGTGTATCGTCTTGATCTGTCAATACGGACGCAAGCCTGCCCTCTACTTCTCTTGGCTTGTGCAGGCTCTTCTCAGTGAGTTTGATAGTGATTACAGAGAGAGATAGACCATGTCTTAATGTAATATCTTTACATTTGTTTTCTTCACAGGATGACATATTCTTTGATATGCAAAGTTCAAAATCACTTTAAAAAAAAGTGCACTCAAGCTTTTGATATTTGCCTATAAATATATATATATTTTTGTATTTGTGTGCAAATTTGTATGTGGTTTTGAGTGGAGAACATGCTCCTCTTACTTAATGATATTACTTTTATTTATAATTGGGGAATGCCGGAGATACATGTAGCAACTATCTATGTTCTCTGAAGGTTCTTATACACAGTGAATGTTTTGATTTGAAAGCATATGTTAACATAATCAACATTATGGTCTTTGTATTGAAGGCTGTTGATAAATAAAAGAAATGAAGAAAAAAAAATGGAGGAATTGCAAAATGTTGGGTCAGAAAATGTAATCTGAAAGTTGGATGAAGTAAAGAACTATCACATTCATGACAGTTTATCATTTGGAAACATCCATCGCTATGATGTTTATGCACCCATTTTAAACAAAGTTCTCAATTAAGTGGTTCACTTTCTATGCATTCTATTCCTTTTTCAGTGTTTGTAATCCCTGTGAAGGAGAGCTTCCCTGTTCAGATTCACCTTGGTGTCTTGCTCTGCTTGCGTTACACCGTCCCTCATCTGGTCATGCAGAGGGCAAAGGAACAGGGGTTAAAGGGCAGCTTTGGGGTCACCAAGAAGGAAGAGGAGACAGGGGTCAAAGATGAACAACTCGTAAAGGTATGTTTGCTTCATCAGTGTCAGATTTATGTTCATTTGTAATAATCATTTTTGCTTATATAGCGCCTAACACTTACTTACTTTAGGAAGTCTCTAAGCGCTGTACAATAATGCAGCATAACTACCCTGCCTTTAGCAGTGCAGCTGTTACGCGCGCTGCGTTTCAAGGAATAAATTCCTACCAGGTCCCCATTTACTTCACCTGGGTGGAGTGTGTCAAATGCAGATCAATGTCTTGCCAAAGGACATTAGTGCCGTGGCGGGACTTGAACCGTGGACCTTGTGGTTGACAGTCCGGCGACGTATCAACTCGATCACGACACCTCTACACCTTGTATCATACCTTGTATGGTGGGGAAGTTAAAGTGAAATTAAGTTAGAAAATCAAATGCTTCTCATTGTCATGTCATTTATAATGAGAACATCAGGGTTAGTCTATTCAGTCATAAGTTATTTCCCCAAAGGCTTTGAAATAGCTTGTTCCAGTCATTTATCATAATTTTCATCCGCATTTATTTTGACCCAGATCTTTGAGTACTTGATCCATTGCACCAGGCATGCTGACCACAACGTCTTGACCGCAACACTCGACGCCCTTCAGCAACTCTTGAAGGACCCTCCCAAACCCTTACTGGACATCCTGATGTCCAAGGAGGGGATTGCCAAGATCAGCATCTATGAAGACAAGGAGAAAGGGTCACCGAAGGATGGGGAAGGGCCTGCTGGATCAACCACAGGTAGGAATAACATAGATTAGAATGATGAAGTCTGGGCCCCGTTTCACAAAACTTGTCATCAGTGACAAATCAAAGTTTTTGTTATAAGCTAGTGAAATCCTTGCTTTTGATTGGTTATCAGCAGATTTGTCACTGATTTTTGCTATTTGGTCCCGGAACTTCTGTTCAGAAGAAAAGTTTTTCAGTGCTTACTAGATTTCAACACCTAGGGTTCCACACTTAACTCTTTTAAAGGAGGTTCTTTAAATTTAAATTTGCTTTCAGTCACCCTAAAGTCCCATGTTCTCTTCTTGTTCTTCTGTATAGCAGTGAACATAAGTTGATCCAGAATCTGTAGATCATGTATCCACAAGACCATGACAAATAATTTGCTGCTGAGGGTCAAAAGAACTCTTAACTATGATTGAGTTTTATTAATTGCTTAAAGCCCATCCAAACTAGTTTGGCCAGGAGGGTTAAGACCTCCCTGCAAGGTCACTGACGGTAGGTTATCTCATCGAATCAGCTCTCAACTTACATAAGAGAAAAGGGATCTTGGGGGACCAACAGTCACCGCTTAGGCATTGTTTTCTAAATAGGGGGCACAAATAGCTTTAAGTAGTGCAGTGGGGCTTTAAGGAGAGGTACATGTTAAGACGGATGAAACTTATAATATCTTGAATATATTGTTTTTCATCCCACAGAAGGTGAGGAAGGTAGCACCTTCACGACCGACTCAGGGCTCGATGAAGACCAGTACTCTACATCCGCACCATCAGAGACCTCGTCTTCCGGTCTTGCGACCACACCCACCTCCGCCCGGTACTCAACCACCAGTCTAGAGTCTATCCCCTCCTCTCTCTACACCGACGCCCAATCCGGCCGCACCTCCCGCGACCTCTCCGCGTTTGGTGACCAGAGCAATGCCAGTCTGGCCGATCTTGAGACCGAGACCGCGGAGCTCGTCATGGACGATGGAACGTCCGATTACTCCAACATGGCGATCGGTGGTGTGGAGGACAATGGAGGAGACGTTGGAAGGGTGGGGTCGGAGGGTGTGATGGAGAACGGTGGAGAGGAGGTGGAGCAAGGGATCGAGGCAGACGATTACGCCGCTACAACGCCCTCTAGTGATGAAGTCTTGGACAGTCCAGGAGATACAGATGATATCAGTCCTATACGGGACAGGACTGCCACTATTGATGAAGGCTCACCTGATGTAGAAGTAACATTTAGACCTGGAGATATTGGTGAGTAGGAATGTTTGATGATAGGCGGGGCATAAACAATTAAACATTTGGTTGGCAAAGTTAATGACACAAAGCAAAACTTGCCATTCATTCTTGATAAATTCCTCCATTGGTTTGCTCTTCAAAAATTTCAAAATAAAATATTTGTCATTGTAATTTGTCTTGACCTGCTTCCCCTTACGAAATGGATTCATGATCAATCCTAATATGTCTTGTACAGTATTTCTCATTTAAACATGTTTAAAAGGAACCTGTACATAAAGACCACCTGCCTATAAAGACCACTTATTGTCTCCCTTGGGTGGTCTTTATAGACAGGTTTCACTGTATCACGTGATATGCGCTTTAATTTAATCCATTGCCTGCTGGAACCGGGTGGCTCCTGTACTGAAGCCTATGAGAATGAGATAATTCAGTAGTCAATGGGATATTATTCTTTATCTTCATTACAGGATGCTATACCGATGAGGACTTGCCCCTGCGTCATCTGTTACGTCTACTGTCCAGCTCTTTCCTGCTGACCGGTTACCAGGGGTCACTCATCCCTGACCGCAAGGCTAGGGTCAGCGTGAAGGTACTGGCCATGGGCTGTGCCGGTCATATCATCGGCATGTACCCCAGGCTTTTCTTTGACCGTCTCTTCAAAGGAACAGAAGGAGGAGCCAAAGTGGAAGGTTAGTATCACCTAGTTTGAAAATAATAATGATAATAATAACAATAATGATAATGACAACAATAAAAAAAAAAAAATGATAATAATAATAAAAATGTCTTGTTTACCCAGGGATGCCATATCATTATTAATACTGTTCTCCCTGAGGGCCCTGCAATCATATTTTCATCCCTGCTTTAGCCGAGCTATCTTGATAAGGCGCTCAAGCATTTAAGGAATGTCTTCCTACCGGGTTCCCATTTACTAGACCCAGGTGGAGAATGGCAAATTTAGATTAATATCTTGCCAGAGGAAATTAGTGCCATGGCGCGACCCGAACTGTGAACCATGTGATTCACAGTCAAGCGACTAGACTGCGACACCTCTTCAATAGGATGATGCTGGTCTGGGGTTGTTGCTTCTTCTTGTACTTTGACAGACCAGGGCCCCGTATTATAAAGATTCAGCGTAAGTTGGATTCATCATTATAATCCAGCGTATCTCACAATCAACTGTAACTCAATAGCCGATTTCCGTATTATAAACGCCCTTGGAAATCAAGCGTGAGTTACAATGGATTCACGGTGAAAAAACTATAGTTTATAATTAAAGAGGCGAATAGCGGCAAGGCTACGACTTGGCTCATGCGCAGTTGCACTATTTTGCCTTCAGTGTCGTCTACCATCGTCTGCGCAACAATGAACCCCAAAGAACCCAATTTCTGAGTTTGACATTGTTTTCCGTAGCAATCCCGTAAGTACAAGTCATATTTATTACCCAATACGAAGAATAAATTTCATAACTCGACATCTATGTGCTTTTTTTATTTGTCAATACTTTTCTGGCGGTTAAACAAAGATAGATTATGATAGCTCGTGTGCGAGTGATTGACCAGTTTCGTGCGGCCTGCAGTGGGCAAGAGTCGAAAGCGGAAGCTGTGTGTAGCGCCCGGGCTAGTGCCGGGCACTTTGGCATCAGTCACTACTGTCATCCGATGCTGTAATTATCCGGAGTTGGCTGTCGGTTTAATTAATTTAGAACCGAAAATCCAGTTTTATTGCAACCTAACTATCGAAACAGCAACTCCTGCAATAAACTGCAAGAACCAAAATAGTGTGTAGATTTCACTAGACTCTAGTTAGTCTGGTCTATAATATAGAAATCATTAGAACTAGAAGTCACACTTTGCATGGCTAAACTTAAACTTTAATTAGTCTAGGTCTAGTCTAGATTCTACTTTCTAGGCCTAAAGTTACTAAAAAAATAAAGTCGATCGTCGACTAGTCCAGGGTCTAGACTTCTAAATTAAAGTCAGACTCGTCTAGATCTAGGCCTACGTAAAAAATAAATATGTAGGCCTAGTCCTAGACTAGACTAGACCTAGATCTAGACCCTGGATTATTATTACTACATAGATCTATCTACTAGAGTCTAGATCTTTATTTTTTGCGTAGTCTTGTGCAAACATAGATCTAGGCGTACTTAGACCCTACTGACTTTTGTTGTCAGTAACTGAACCTTGCTATTTTGCTACCAGGACGGCCTGCCCTTGAATTTGAATGTCTCAAGTGATTCGCCCTCTCCCTCAATGCCTTGTGCCCAGTACCCGATAAACCCCCCCACCTGAAGTAAACAGTCCAAGTACTGATTTTGTATAATTGTGACAAAGTGACCAGATTTGATTACCAAATCAGACAGTAATTGCATGGACTAGATCTAGATCTAGGCCTAACTCACTGTGATACTCGCAGCTGTCTTAACCCTATGTTAATTGGAAGGGGGGGGGGGGGGGGGTCAATTTGACCCCCCCCCCCCCTGTAGTAATTACTACTCCGGAACCGCGGCAGATATAAAGTTTTCCTTTCGTGACTTTTTTTTCTTTCGAGTCTTACACATCTTCTAAAACAATTTTTTTGAAAATGCTCATTTTTTAATTCTAAGAATTAACCCCCCCCCCCCATTCACTTTTACAGGAAAATGTACAGAGAGACTTGTTGCAGTACCAAATGCTTGCCTTCTTTGAGTATGTGCTTGAAACAAAACTCACTGTGATGCTCCCAGCTGTCCCCCCCCCCCCTGTAGTAATTTACATGTAGATATAAAGTTTTCCTTGCATGACTTTTTTTCTTTCGAGTCTTACGCATCTTTTAAAAAAAAAAAATGAAAATGCTCATCAATGCTATGATCATGCTTAATTTTTAATTCTAAGAATTAACACCCCCTCCCCCACTCACTTTTACAGGAAAATGTACAGAGAGACTTGTTGCCGTACCAAATGCTTGCCTTCTTTGAGTTTGTGCTTGAAACAAAAATGTCCTGGAGAGAACAGACCACCATGCACCATGAGAGAAGGTAAATATATATATCTTTGATCTTATAACTTGATCTGTATAGTTTTGTCAAGTAAAAGAAAATTTTGAAATGAGGGAGGGGATGCAAAGGGCTGGTTTCAGAAGATCCTTTCAGGGGGGTGTCTATGCAGGCGCGGATCCAGGATTTCTTAGGGGGGGGGGGCAAATTTGAAATCAATTTGAAAATCGCGCTGGTCGATAATTCGCTCAGTGGGGGTGGGGTAGTGAGCACTAATTTTTTTTTTTGGGAGGGCCCTCGCAAATTTGAAAAATTGCACCCCACCCTCCCCCCCCCCCCCTTGATCTGCCACTGTGTCTATGTGCCGGTATGCATCGACAAGTATAGTTGTCTACTAACAAGTTGCTGTAGTGTTTATTCAAAGCGTATTTTATTTTCAAATATATCTCTTTTTAGAATTAACATTTGTAGCTCATGTAGAAAGGGGGAGGGGAATCCAATACATGGAAAGGAATGACAAGCAAAAAAAATACATAATTGACCCTCAAATTTTGCTAAAAAAGTAAACATTGAAGAAAACTAAAATATTAAATAATGCTATTTCTTTTTGTATTTTCTTACATATATTGTCAATATTTATTGAAATGTTGATAATCTGTTCCAGGAATTGAGAAGGACAGCTTCCTGTCAAGAGATCATAGGGTGCCTTGAGGTTCCAGCCTTTTTTTTTTTTTTTTTTTTTTTTTTTTTTGGGGGGGGGGGGGGGGCGGTCAGCCTAGCAACACAAGGCCTTATTATCGCATATGGCTATATCCTTTAGTTAGTCGCCCCAGAAGTGTAATAGATAACAAATATGTTTGTTTACTGGTACAAACAAAATCATGAAAAACAAGGAATGTACTCCTGTCAAGCAAACAGTATGTTAATAATATAATAATAATAATAGTGTAAACTTATAGAGCGCACACACCGTCCAGGGGCGCTCATGGCTCTCGCTCTGCAACAGTTGTCTTTAATACAAGTAAAGTAAATTTTTATTTGATAATTATACTATCAGAAACTCAAAAACAATTTGCAACATTATATAAAACTAATAGCCTTTTGAAGATTACTAGAAAAAGTAGAAGAAAAAGGAGAAGAAATACACTGATGATGTCAGCTTTACATCTTAAAGTGCTTGTACAATATTTGAAAATGTTTTTTTCTTCTTTCAACTAATCTTTTGTTCATAAACAGCCAGCTTGTCAGAATTGGTTACAAAGATGCAAGTGGACTTGTCTTCAGTAGTGGCTAAAGAGGAGCAGTCAGTAGAAGGAGCGTGCAACTCCAAAACAATGTGGATACTGGATACCTCTCTCAAGTTTATCTCTAATCAGACACATGGCTCTTCAGGAATCAAGATAAGACAGTGGAGGTAGAGGAGTCTGTGACCCTCCTGACTGTGGACTACTTGCATTATACATGTACTAAATTAATGGATTGAAGCACTACTGCACAAAACTCGACCAGTCATGCTTGAACAAATCGTAATAAACACTTGGTGAAGCATTGATTTATGTAACTGGTATAAGCCTTAAGGTACGGTTAAGCTTCTAAATTTGTTAAGAAACCTCAAGAACCTCAAGCTGCACCCCCCCCCTCTGCTCTTCTGTAAACCCTTCGAGCGAGGGATCAAATGAATTAAAATCCAAACTTAATTACTAATAAATTGATCTGTTAAATATTGTCATCATTTCAGGATGGTTCTTTGTGTGGAGATCAGTGAATGAATATTTCCATGTACAATGCAAGTGAGGTGTCTATCTTCATTGGACATGAAGGCTGGTTTTCAAGGAGAGAAGCAAGATAGATTGATGTGAACTTAATGACATAGGGAATGTTTTCCTGTATTGTCGGATTGAGGTTTGAATGGCATGGATGTTGAATAATGTGAAGTTAGTGAACAGAATGGCAGAATATACTGAATTTGTACACCAGCCTATGGGAAATTAAAAAAAATTGCTTTATTTGAACACTTTTGTACACAGGTCTATGGAAAAACAAAGCAATAACAACATTTACCGCACCTCAAGGAGCTGCGGTAAATGTTACCGTTGATATGACTGTTAAACTACAATTCCTGGCTGTGGGATGACTTAATGCAGGGGGCAAGTTGATCCACGAGACAGAGTAGGCCAGCCCTTGTGAAC
>JAVYIG010001804.1:0-175000 GCA_035222895.1 Strongylocentrotus droebachiensis | reverse complement strand
TTAAACAAAAATGGAATAGTGCTCCAGGTCAATGTAACCTCATTCTTTGGGATGAATGAAAGCAGGAGTATGAATGAGATTGCTTGAAAAATATCTGCAATATTAAAACTCGACCAAAATCTCCTCAGACCTACAATTTTACCCTGCATCATACTTAGTAAGTAGTATGTGTATGTCCATGTAAGTGTATCTCGTATAAGCCTTATTAGCTAGCTTGCACAAACTGAGGAACACTTTCTCAAATCTTTGTTCTAGAGGAAACGCCCAATAGTCGGAAAGGAGCATAATTATGAAGCTTTACCGTACAATGCCAATTTATGATAGTCTCAAGTGTGATACAGTTGAAGATAAAACCACTTTGAAGACTACAATACTTTAGAAACTTGACAACAGTACATAATTTTGAAAAATCTTTTTCATTTTTTGTTGTTGGAAATCTTATACCAAGACAGAGAAGGAAAATTATTAAATTAAATGATTTGAAAGATGTTCCTTAGTGAAATACATATATCTTGAAGGAAGCACGAATGTAACATTTTCTTTGCTTTCCTAATGCAGTATGGGTGTGTACGTGCCCTCGCAAGGCTCTCAAGTAGTTTCCCAGTGACACAGCACCCCAGTGCTTGGGGGTGCTCTCAGAACCCATCCTCTCTGTCTCGCTCTCATGACGGAGGAAACCATCCCAAGCTACAGAGGCAAAGCAGTCTCACATATAAAGGAGGATCAGGCACTAGGTAGCTACAGTCAAACTGGCTTTAGGGACCACCTGTCTACAAAGACCACATTTTTCTTTCCCTTGTAAATGGTTTCTCATTTGAAACATGTACTAAAGAAACCTGTACAGAAAGACCACCTGCCTAAAGAGACCACTTTTCTTGTCTTCTTTGGGTGGTCTTTATAGACTGGTTTCACTGTACTTTAATCAGTGTTTTTGACAGGGCTTTCAGTCTTTCTTCATTCTTATTCCTTTTCTTTAATAACCGTGCTGTGTTTTCTTTCCTATGTATCTCCTTTTCCAATCTCTTTCTCTCTCTTTGTACTCTCTTTCAAATCTCCTATCTTGCCTAATCATCTTGATGAATAGTTCAAAGGACCAATCTCAATAGAAGGCTTTCTGTGGTAGTATTTATGGGCAAATTTTAAAGTAAAAGGGCCATCTTTTTAGCATTGCAAATTAAAAGAGGCATTTTTTTGTTCACATGGAAAAGGAGGGCAGCACGCCCCTCCACCATTATCCTTAGATTCACTGCCCCTAGTACCATTGTGTATATAAAGATATATACATGTAATACCCCCAATATTATTTCTGACCTCGAATACAGTATCCTTTCAATAAACTGATTCCTAGACCTTGTAAATGCTCAGAAAATAGTTTGTTTTTCTTCCTTTCACCTTATTGCCATAGCATTGGGAGCACAGGTAGTGGAGTAAGTCCTGAGGAGTTGGCTGGAGGGACTGGATGCGGGAGTCTACCACTGGTTGTCTCTCTTCTCACCTCCTCAGTGGCTATGCTGGACCTCGCAGCCCAACATGACATGCTTCAATTGGCAACCAATCTACTTCTAGGTGAGAAGATGAATTGGTAGCTTTACAATAACGTTAACCCATTGCCTACTGGAACTGAGTGGTCCACGTATTATGCCTATGGGAAATAAGGAGTTCGGTAGTCAACATGTTAATAATAATGAAATTTTTGCAGAGGGTCGCCATACCAGTATTAACACTGCTCTTCTAGAGCCCTGCAATTATTAATGCCCCAGCGTTGCCTGGTAGCCAGTTCATACACCTGGGTCGAGAAAGACAGATGTGGGTTAAACACATTGTCCATGCAAGAATCAAGCCCAGGACCTCATGCATTGGTGTCCAGAGCCGATACCAATATACCAAAGTTCTCTTGATTTACTTTTGTTTTGGCTTTGAATAAAAACATGTTGGAATCATTTACATGCCTCTGTCACTGAAGGGTTGTCTGTCCGTACCACTTTTCGTTACTGCAATAACTTGAAAAGCATTGAAGTAATCCGAACCAAACTTGGGTGAAATATGTATGAGCATGCAAGGATGAACTGCTTAGATTTTAGGTGGAAAAGGTGAAAGGTCATTTTAGGCCACACAGTCATAAAATTGTTTGAAAATACCAGAATGTACTCTTTACTGCAATAACTTGAAATACATTGGCTCAATTGAAACCAAAGTTGGCTTAAGGTTTAGACTTACTTCGGGTAAAGCAAAACTTTACTTTCCAAAACACTTATTTTTTTTCTTAAACTTATCCTGCCCTTTGACAGGTGCTGCTGCCAACTCTCTCAAGAGCAACTCCTCCAAGAAGATGACTTCTCCTGCCACCTCTCCATCCCAGGAGGCTGAGGGGAGCGGAGAAAGCTGGCAGTGTCTCAACAATCGGCTCCTGGTGCCCATCGTGGAGCGAGTCTTGCTCCATGTCACGCGCCTGGTCAGCATCTTCAGTCACGTGATCGATAACCACCAGCCTGGTCCCGCCAAGTCACAGGTGTGTTGGATGGAGAAAAATAGTTTAGCTCATTTTTATCAAGACGGCCCCCTATTAATAAGAGAGCTTTTGACTTGCCCAACCGACATGATATTTGACATATAATTGGCACTGAGACCTTCTGCGCCTGAGCCAAGTTGATATGTGTTGTTTGCTGGATCCTACGACCCCATTTGGAGTAAATCTGTGTTATGGTGAAAACAAGAACTACAGCTGTATATTGATCTCCAAGAGTGGGTCATGTGATCACAACGGTCATATGAACAGGCCTGCTGCTGTCTTGTCACGACATTGAAACAGTTTTTTGTAAGACGGGGACTTGTGAGGAGAAGTGACAGTAAATTTCAGTCCTGCAAATCCGAAGCTCCTTATTATTTGTTTTGACAAGGCACACTTTAAGTTTCTGTTCTTTCTGATTTTGACTTTCTGTTCATCCTTGCAATTAACTCCAATGATTGAAAGACAAAAAGCTCTTGTACCGGTATGTCTGTTTTTGTTGCTACTTTTTGATTTTGTAATAGTAATCATCTCATATGTGTGTGTATTTATGTATCTACAACAGACTGCTCTGCCATCCCTCCCTGCTGGTCCTTCCTTTAGTTCTAATAAGAGGAAGTGTACGTTAGAAAGGGACAAAGACCAGATTGCTCCCCAGGGAGTGGAATGTGTGTATACTATCATGTGCAGATTAGCAAATTAATCCAATGACCAGTGAATGTAAAGCGCAATACACATGTGACTATTATTATTTTTATTTTCAACAGACTGCTCTACCATCCCTACCAGCCGGACCTTCTCTTAGTCCTATTAAGAGAAAGAGTAAGATAGGAAGGGACAAAGACACACTAGACCAATCACCAACAACACCTCAGAATCCAAACAAAGCAACACCAGGTAAAGAACTCCATGATTCTCAACCATTCAATCTTTGTAATGGTCAAGTACTTGGTTTATGGGTCAAACTCTGAACTGAACCCATTGCCTACCGTTACTAAGTAGTTCCTGTGTTAAGTCTATGAGGATGAGAAAATTGGGTAGTCGTTATGTGAACGGTACTTTTGGAACATTCTTAACTAGAAATTCTTCTTGGTAGAACATTAAAATAAGTAATATAATCTGACGATGGATGAATAGCACTTCACAAAGTATGACGTTTGTATGTGATTTTGATTTTTTTTCTCCAAAGTGCTTTAACAAATTGCAATAATTGAACATAAGAAATACAAAAGTAGCAACTTAATTTATTATTACACATGATAGTCAATTATATGTGTTATACTCATTCATGCAATATTAGACTCATGACAAATTTAACTGCTTTTACTTTTTGTACAAAAGGTAAATTTTAACTTGAACTCATTGAAGGAACGTGAAATCATCCTTGTGTTTCTCTTTCTCTCTCCTCCCTCCAGATAAATCTGATACATCCGAGGAGAAGAAGTCCACCAAGTCTAGCTATGGATCCTTCTACCAGCATGCACACTACATGAGGATATATGAAACATTGAGAGGAGCTTACAAAAACTATAAGGTAGAGACAGGCTTCCTGTTGAGAAAATTGTCTAGCTTTTCCTCAAATTTAAAGAAATATGATTTTGCTTCACCCCAGGGGGCGATATGAGAGGATCAAAGCAATTTTGCAAGTTATAGAGGGGAAGTCCACCTTGATATTAAATTAGTATTAAAAAAACGTTTTGGGTAAACTTTCATTGTTGACATAATAGTAAGATGTTAATTGTTTTGCTTCAGAATTTTTTTACCTGTAAAAACCCAATGAGTAACCTTTAACTTTCATTTAACATGCCTTTCTGCCTTTCATCTACAGGCTACGTTGGAACTCACCAAACCTGACAAGTTCTGCCTCTTGCTCAAGATGTCATTATCCTGTCTCGGTCAGCTACTAGAGCTAGCTTCTATTACTGAAGTGGGCCATGTAAGTCCCGTAGTGGTCGATGCAATCATTGTTTTTCTAATCCTGGCTTCTCAAAGAAAACAAGGATTGCTCATTAAAAAATGTAACTTCTCCTCAAGAATTGGAAACAATGATGGACCCTTTTATTCTTTAAGTTAAAAAAACACATGATTCATGTAGCTTGAATTAGAATTAGAATTAGAATTAGATGGAGAAAAAAAATTGCAAAAAGAAGAAGAAAAAAAAAAAGGAAAGAAATATCTGCCTGCTTTTCAAGATGCCATTATCTTGTCTCAGTCAGTTTACTAGACTTAGGGGCAATAACAAACAAAGAAGCAAACAAAACAGCTGTGAACAGTTAAGGCTGTGCATGACAAGTAATCGCATGTTGATGCTTTTTTTTCTTTTATAGGAATAGCATTGAGATATCAGATCATTGCATGTTTCTCATACAAGTAAGGTGAAGAATTTATTTATTTATTGAAGAAAAAATATCTCAGTTGTATGTTTTTGTGTCATTACATCTTTTATCTACAGTTTTAATGAGAATGTTTTTTTGCTTGTTCTCTTCTATAGTATGTTGAGGAAATTTTGGGCTATCTCAAGTCTTGTGTCACCATTGAACCTACGATGACCATATTGTGTGTTGAACAGGTATGTATTACATTACTACTTCATCGTCTGTTTTCAAATTAGCTGCTAAAACTAAACACATTTCCAATATTTCACAAATTGTATATCACATTAATAGCTGAACTGCTATTAACCAAGTAAACAATTTATTGCAACATATGTGTATTCATAAATGATGCGAGACTTTCAGCATATTCCTTGAAAATAGGAACTGACAATCACTGTATGCACATGTAACGTCTTAAGGAGCTTTCGAAATAGACAGAAAGAGAGAGAGAGAGAGACAGAGACAGAGATACAGACAGACAGACAGACAGACAGATAGATAGAAAGGAAAAAGGAGAGTTTGATTTCAAGTTCGTTTATTCATTTCATTTTCATAAAAAACACAGCAAATGCAAATAAACATACAAGTATATATACATACAAAGAATGTTCAGTTAATACCATAGCTTCAAATGAAATAGGAGAACAAAAGAAAAGCCCATGGTGGCCTTGTATAAAAAGTTCCCCGAATATTATAATTTAAGAAAAAAAAAGTGGAAAAAGGAAGAATGCTTTCAAAAAAGCATAGATACAAAGAAGGAATGAAAGAAAGAAAGAAAGAAAAGGAAAGCGAAAAAAAGAGACTTATTGACTTTAATACACACAAAGCTTGATCAAGCATGCCTTTAAATTTTTTAAAATCTTCATTATTATGAGCTACTTTTGCATCAAATCATTCAAACTGTTTCTTCTTCTTCTTGATATGCACTTCTAATCTTCTCCCAGCTCTTGAAGGCTCTATTCTTCACCAACATGGCCAGCGCTCAAGATCTCTCCTCACCTCACCATGCTCGTAAGATGGGTAAAGCTGCTCGTCTGACGTCTAACATGAAACCTGGGCTGTATCACGATTGTTTCATCGCACCCTACACGCAGTACACTCAGTGCTTGGCTTCTATGGGACCTAAGCTGACCACCACGCCGGATTCAGAGAATGAAAGTGTTGGGTAAGTTGCATCACTGTTATCTCCTTTTTAGATGTAAAGGGTTTAGTTGTGGCAGAGAATCTTTTATGTGCGCTTTTCGTTTATCTGTGTTTTTATGTGGAAAACATGGAAAACTGTATGTTATTTGTAACATTGCTATCTTCTTTCTATATATGGGGCTAGTTGTTGCAGAAAATGTATCATTTGAGTTTAATTTTGAACTTGTTTCATTTGGAATAACATGAGAAACTGATCCATTGCAAACCAACATAACAATGTTGACTCTGAAATCATCACATGTAAACATGTAGGTATTTAAATGTAAGATTGATATATCAACTCTTAAATTATCAAATCTAACGGCATGAGCATTAATTGTTCTTTGTGGTTCCTTCTATCCTTTTTGACATGTAAACATGTAGGTATTTAAATATAAGATTGATATATCAACCCTTAAATTATCAAATCTAACGGCATGAGCATTAATTGTTCTTTGTGGTTCCTTCTATCCTTTTTGACATGTAAACATGTAGGTATTTAAATGTAAGATTGATATATCAACCCTTAAATTATCAAATCTAACGGCATGAGCATTAATTGTTCTTTGTGGTTCCTTCTATCCTTTTTGATTACATGTCCTTTTTATTTTAGTTTATTGATATTTGTTTTCATTTTCTTATTTTGTTTCTTCCTATTTTCGTATTTGACTTGTAATTCTCCTACTTATTCTTCCTTTCTGTTTTCTTCTAAATTTTCATTCTACTCCTCCTCCTTCTGCTCCTTTTGCTCCTTCTCCTCCTTTTTCTCCTTTTTCTTTTTTCTTCTACTTTTCTCTTTCATGTCTTACTCCTCATAGGGTATTTGGTTGGATCAAACAAAGAGCAGACAGAAGAGCTAGTATGTCATCAAAGAGCAGTAAAGACAAGGTCAGTACCTGAAGCATTCATTTATAGTGGGTAGGTCGTCAGTTTCCATGTGCAGAAGGCCATAATTTGCTGACACCAGACTTGGAGGAAAAACCATTAATGGATGTACAAGTCTGCAAACAGCAAACCCTGAGTCCTATCAAGAAATACCCCCTAGTGTCTTGGAGAGTCTTTAAAACATGATCTGAGGAACTTTTAGTTTCACTTTATTCATTCATAATGGACTGTTTTTCACATTTGATCTCAAGAATCAGCTACAGACTGTGTTTAGCAATACACCGTAGGTCTTTTTTCCTAAGAGTCTGAGCAGATAGTGGAGGACAAATACTTGACAAAGTCTGAAAGTTAGAAGGCATTAGAAAAAAGGGGTTGGACCTTAATAAAATTTGGTTGTTGTGGTTACCTAATATAATAAAAATCTATAAAATGTTGATTGTCATTGATGAAAAATACAAACACTTAAATGATCAGGCTTTGAATCATGCTTGCAACCTCTTCACATGCCCTTTCAAATCAACATCATGAAACATCTATAACCATGCTTTAAAGGAGGTGCGATAGCTCAGTCGGTAGAGCAGTGGTCTCGTAATCTGATGACCTCGAAACCAAGGCGATGCGCTAGTGCCCTTTGGTAAGGCATTAATCCTCATTACCAGGTCTATCGGAGAGGACCTTAATCCGTCGGTCCTCTGGTTGCTTACTAACAAGCATTTATGCTTTCTAAGCAGTCAGGTAAAATAACCACCAACTACTACTAATACATGCTCATTTTCATATCTGTATAGACTGCAGTTCAGAACTACATCCGTCTGTTTGAGCCTCTAGTGATCCGGGCCCTGAAGCAGTACACCGTCAGTAGCTGTGTGGTCCTACAGCAACAGGTGCTACATCTCCTGGCCCAGCTGGTCCAGCTCAGGGTCAACTACTGCTTGCTAGACTCAGATCAGGTACAGCAACTGCAATGTCATGTCTGTTTTAATTGTGGGTCATGTAAAAACAATAGTAATAATATTGGATTGTTATATAGCGCACAAATCCTCCCTGCAAGGCGCTCAAAGCGCTCCAATATCACCCTGGCTCTGCTAGGCTACCGATTTCGGTGCTCACAGCATTCAAGGATTTCCTTCCTACCAGTACCCATTTAACGCCTGGGTGGAGAGTGGCAAATGTAGATTAATGTTTTGCCAAAAGACATGTAGAGGTGTTGTGGTGTAGTGGATAAGTCTCTGGACTGTGAACTACAAGTTTTACGGTTCGAATCCCGCCGTGGCACTAATGCCCTTTGGCAAGACATTAGTCTACATTTGCCACACTCCACCCAGGTGTAGTACAGTAAGTGGGTACCTGGGAGGATTCATTCCTTAACTGCACTGAGCACTAGTTTTACTGACAATTGTACTACAATGAGTTAAAGGAACTTTAAAAACCTAGAATATTCTAATAATGATGTTTGGAAAATTGACATTCTTATACCCATTTGATATCTGTTTCATCATTTTGTCTTTATTTGACAGATTTTCCTGAACTTTGTTATAAAACAGTTTGAGTACTTAGAGGAAGGACTTGTCAAGTAAGTAATTTACATTTTGATGTACTTATGGATTTACAAATGTGATATTATCTTGCAAAGAACAACAACATGCAATAAGAATATTACCTATTAAGTTATACAAATATATATTTATGGATTAATTTGATTCTTTTATAATTAAAAAAGAAGAAGAAATTGGAGTCAATAGCTAGTGAACTATCAACGATGAAATAACCAATAGATAAGGTAGAATTATGATTGTCAACAATTATGCAGTTTGTGTTGCGAACACGTCTCTTTGTGCCAGTACATTTCGCTATTAAAGCTACCTTACTTAATATAGTGATTGGAATGATTTCATTTACAGGAGCACTCATATTTTTATACAATGAAAGAACCTATGAACGGAAACACCAACAAAAATAATGTGATGTATTTTTATTACCTAGGGGATATGAAGTACTGATTCCACACATCTTCAACTTCCTGGTTCTGTTGTCGTACGAGAGGTTTCACAGCAAACCAGTCATCGCCATGCCCAAGATCATTCAGCTGTGTGATGGTATCATGGCCAGTGGACAACAAGCCTCGACCCATAGTAAGTGCTCTTCTAGAAAGTGATGATGGTGATGATGGTGGTAGTGATGATAATGGTGGTGATGATGATGGTGATGTTGAAGGTGGTGGTGATGGAGGTGGTGGTGGTGGTGCAGGTGGTGGTGCCCTGCCCAAGATCATTCAGCTGTGTGATGGTATCATGGCTAGTGGACAACAAGCATCTACCCATAGTAAGTACTCTAGAAAGTGATGGTGGTGGTGGTGATGATGATGATGATGATGATTGTAATGATGATAATGATGATGGTAGTGATGGTAGTGATGATAGTAATGATGACAACGATGATGGTATTGATGATGATGGTATTGATGATGATGATGATGTTGGTGGTGATGATAATGGTAATGATGATAAAGAAGTAAGTGATGATGATGGTGATGGTGATGGTAGTGATGGTGATGATGACAATGATGTTAATGATGATAATGACAATGATGATGGTGGTGATGATGATGATGATGATGAAGGTGATGATGATAGTATTGATGGTGATGATGATAGTGATGATGATGATGATGGTGGTGATTATAACAATTATGATAATGAAGATAATATTAATGATGAGGAGGAGGAGACATTCAATGGCACAATGGCCAGTAGATAACAAGCTTCTCTCTACAGTTAATACTTTTCATACTATGATGATGATGATAGTGATAATGATTTGAATCTTTCTTAGATAGGGCCTATTTCCCATCAACCATTATTACTATGCTCCTGCATTTTGGACGAGACTTGAAGAATTGTTTATTATCATCATTCAAAAGCAATCTAGATGTACCCTAAAGTTTGGACCCTACCTGTACTCTTCCTTTTCCCAGTTGTCCCAGCTCTGAAGCCCCTCGTCCACGATCTCTTCATTCTGAGGGCTAACAACAAATCAGAATCAGCCAAGGAGTTAGACACACAGAGGGAGGTAGTGGTTTCTATGCTGCTGAGACTCATTCACTATAGCCAGGTAAAAGATATTACAGACACACTAAGAGTTTCAACACATGCACAATGCTTTACAATTTGAATTGTACAATGGCAGATTAGCCTTGTGGTATAGTAAACAAGTTATTTAGTAACATCAACTTCTACTACTACTACTACTACTACTACTACTACTACTACTACTACTACTACTACAATCACTACTACTACTACTACTACTACTACTACTACTACTACTACTACTACTACTACTACTACTACTACTACTCCTACTCCTACTACTACTACTACCACTTCTACTACTACTGTTACTACTATACTACTACTACTACTACTACTATGACTACGACTATGACCACAACCACCTGACAGGGTTAAATTTGGGAAACAGAAGTGCATTCTACAATGATGGTGTGAAGGGCCTCCAGCCTTTGCATTATTTAAATATTGAGTTGTTAATGGTGTCAATAATACCTCAAATAATTTCAATCATGAGATTAGTGTGTATGTTTAACAAGAAAAGGCTCAAGAAATCATCTTTCCTATCATAAGAAATGATTGTTCAGGTTTCTGATTGATACTGGTAACCATACACATCCATACACATTTAAGCATCAGTTTGATATTTTGTCTAAACAACAAACCTCTAGGTACTGGAGATGTTCACAGCAGTTCTACAGCAGGCACATCGGGAGAATGAAGAGAAGTGGAAACGGCTCTCCCGACAAGTCGTAGATATGATACTCCCTCTTCTGGCCAGGCAACAGGTATTGTGTACTATTTTTTAATTTGTATTAAAAAAAATTGTTGATTAATAACATAATGCATCCATGATAAGAGCTCTGAAAGCTGTCGCAGCACTGAATAATTTATTTTACATTACGGTACATTTTTTGTTGTTTGTTGATATGATGCGTTTTGTTGATAAATAGTGTGTAGAAAATGTTTCATTAAAGATGTACATGTGGCCAGCAAAAGAAGTAGAAGCAAGAGTTAATTTTTAAAAGTTAAATTACAGGACCAACTTCCTTTGCAATAATGTCTCTCCAGATAGACAAGAGAAGATTTAAATTTCTATCAGTAATCAATTTTCATACTTGCTGTTGCTTCTTCTGTCAGATTAACCTGGACAGTCCAGCAGCTCTTGATGTTCTTCACCACCTTTTAGGGACTGTAGCTCCTAGCTCCCTCAGGCCTGTTGATATCCTTCTCAAGGCTCTTCTCCTAGTTCCATATGATCAGGTAAGAAACCTTGAGAGACACTTCTGTACAGTTATGCTACAGGTTTTGAAACTGGATCACCCCATAGCATCTCAAACATGAAGATACCATTCTATCATAATATAATCACCGACATCAGCATCTTCATAATCATCACTTTCTTTATCATCATCATCATCATCATATCATCATCATCATAATCATCATCATAATCATCATCATCATAATCATCATCATAATCATCTTTGTCATCATCATCAGCATCATCAATTCATCGTCATTATCATGAAATTCATCATCATCATCTTCATCAAATTCATCACCATCATCATCCCCATCATCATCACCTCCATCATCATAATCACATCAACGTTGTCATCACCATTATCATCATCATCATCATCGTCATTCTTAATGTTAATGTGCGTTATTATCATCCATATACAGGTTAGTATTGTATCCATGCAGCGTTGGCTTGCCATGGCTCTAGCCCTGCTGGGTGTACTGACCACACAGTCCAAGGAGGAAACCATCCTGTCTCGTCTCCAGGAGCTAGGTCTGACCTCTGACCTCTTCATCTGTGTCCTGGATGCCCAGCATACCAAGGAGGATGCCCTCAACGCCAACATGACCCCTCCTGAGGAGGTTCTAGCGAGGTCAGCTTATTAGCCAGTTTAATCAAATAAATTCTTGTCAGTCCAATTAATCATTTTGCAATTCCAATAATGTATCATATTAACGTAATGCAATCCTTTAATCCGATTTCATTTACTTGAAGCATGTGTTCTTAAGGTGGTAATTGGCTTAGGGATAGTTGTCCTAGGGTCATGTCGAGAGGATAGGTTTCCAAGGGGGTACACATACACATGTAGTTGTACTTGAGATAGGTGGGGGAGGGGGGGGGGGGGTGGAGGGGTGTGTCAGTGGACTGAGTGTTTGTATATTTGTTGGGGTGGTTAGGGAAGGATTTAATTGTAGGCCATTATTGTGCAAAGGTCATTGGATGTTGGTCTAAAAGATATAAGAGTCATGAGACAAGGGCCCTGTCTTATAAAGACTTGCTATTGATCCAAATCAAGTTTGCAGTCCCCTATTTCTGTTGCGAGCAGTATTAACTCCTAATATAAGACAGGGCCCTGAACTATACATTGTGTACATTTACATTATCAGGTAACATTAACTGTTTTTTTTAATATTAATTGTAATGTTGTGTAGGTTCTTGCTGCAAATTGTAGGGTTCACTGTCACCACTGTGCAGAGCTTACGATTCTCCAAGTCTATAGATGTGTCGGGTGTTCAGTCACATGACTTCTTAGCGCAGGAGCTGTCCAGGCTGCTTTTGTCTATGACGCACATGTTCAAATCTGGTAAGATCTATATTCTCTGTCTGTCTGTCTGTCTTCCTCTCTCTCTCTCTCCGTCCGTCTTTCTCCTAAATCCCTGTGATGCTTTAGTTTGTCGGGCAGTAGCTTTCTCTCTGTTCTTCTGTGTGTTTCCCTCTCTCTCTTTCTCTTATTTCTGATTGTTTCTCTGCATTGTGTGACTCCCATGTACTTCTATATTTTCTGATTCTGTCTTTCTCCCATTTTCTTTACATTCTTCTCTCATTTTGACTTTTTAAATTTATATTTCTCTCTCTCTCTCTCTCTGTTTCTCTCTACTTCTCAGTGTTTCTTTTTCTATTCTCTGTGACTGTATGAAAGGCTGATTCATAATTTATAAAAACATACTTTTTTGTTAGTTTGTGAAATGTTGTTTCCAAATGCTATTAAACTTGAATTCTTTTCACACTATTCTTTTATAATCAGGAGCTTTCAGGAAAGTTGGAGTAATGATGGCTAGTCTAATCTCCAGACCCCAGCAGTCAAAATGCTGGTTTGCTCTAGATCATCTCAACGAAGTATTCCATTCACTGATACAGACAGACCCAGTACTGGTGCTACAATGGTGTCAGGTAAGACATGTGGTATGATGATGGAGATGGTGACGATAGTGATGACGATGATGATTATTTATTATTATGCTGATGACGTTGCTGAGGATGATGATAAGGCCTAAAAAAAAAGATGTTGTATTGCCCTTTGCGACCGACCCTAAAATCTTGAAATCTACGGCCGGCTTTTTTTTTTTTGACCATTTTTTTTAGAGAAAACAAATATTAAAGAATTCAAAACTGAGAAATATCAGCCCAAAGAGGGAGAAAAGAAAAAGAAAAAACTTAGAAAAAAAAAAGATTTCCGACCGACCGACCCATGTTTTGGCACCTAAAGGGCAATACAACATCTTCTTTTTTATAGGCCTAATGGTCATTGTATGTTGCGACAGGTGATGGTTGAGTTGTGGTATAGGCGGTGGTGGTGGTGATGCTTCTGCTGCTGCTGCTGATGATGATGATGATGAGTCATGATAATAGAGGAAGAGCAGGAGCAGGAGGAGCATGAGAATGGACATTTTAATGGCAGTAGTGAAAGGATAAAGCTAGTGGTTTTGATGAGAGTGACTATGATGATTACCTGTATGATGATGAATGAGAATTAGCAATGCTAGTGATGATTATGATGATGAGTTATCCATGATGATGGCGGTGATTCTGAAGACCATGACACTATACTATTTCACCTCCTTGAATCCCCCTCCAGCTGCTCCTACTGCTGAACTACGACTCCACCGATTGGTGGATGCGCATCCTGCATACACCCAAGAAGCCTCCTCTCTCCAAGTCCATGTCTTCAGGGAGCCTGGATCACCTGGAGACAAACCTGGAGCCGGAGCTCTCCACGGCGGAGGAGGTGGTCAAGCAAGGAGCCCTCGTCCTGTTCTGTGATTACGTGGTGCGTAGAATCAGTGCTCCATTTGTTTTGTCTAGCGTTCTTACTTGAAATCCAAGGCCCAATGTCATAAAGAGTTGCATTTGATCCAAAATTGATCTTGCGTTCTCAATTGCACATTGAATAACTTATGAATGATACATACACATGACATGTGTTAAAAGCAACTTTGTAGCAATTTAAATCGATCCTTGAAGTATAGTTCAACTTACCTCTCCGCAAAAAGAATTCCAGGAACTATACTTCCAAAAATTGATTTAATCTCGTGTTAATTTCTATGAAACTAGATAAATCATAATCTGCATTAATAGCACCTCTTCAGAAAGGCAGCCTTTCATTAATATTGTGTGCTATCTTGAAAGCTATGAAACTATACATATATTGCAAAAAAGGGGGGAAATTATTTTTGATCTTTTGTTACCAATGAAAAGATTTTGTACTTCTGAACTATTCAAATGATTCAGACCAATCACTTCCATACTGCAACAGAAATACATGTATATGAAATTGTGCACTGATTTGAATTCTTCTACCCAATGCATACCTTGTCATTTGTTACATCCTATATAAATATATTTTAGTGTCCAGACTTGTAATGTGTTCTTTTAGCACCTTGAGTTACTAAGAGAGGTTTTGATCTTTTTAAAATCTCTATTTGTAGTGTGAGAATGAGGCTGATGCTGAGCCTCTATCATGGCTTGTAGTCAACCATGTCAATGACATCGTGCAGCTTTCCTATGAACTCCCTGTTCAAGATCTTGTAAGGTAAGCTCACAGTATAGTACACTCTTAAAGGGCAACCCAACCCTTGTACTTGTAATAGGTTTATTTGTATGAAAGCACAACGATTAGATTAACCGAACTATAAACTATAATAGTAGATAAACAGGTAAAATAAACCATCTCATATTTCCATATTTACAATAAAACATTGCAAATATTGTATGTACTTTTACTTATAATGTACACCTCACCGTTACATAATTTTTTGTAAGGGTGAGGAAGTGGTATGTTGTGCATTACAGATCACTGCTGTTTGATGTCTTTGAATCATCACTTGAATGTTCTGTAGCTAAATAATAATATTGTAATCATTGCCTATCATCACTTGTATTATCTGTTTGTATCATCATACATACATCTTTAATACAAAACTTACAAATCTTCAACATATTTATATTTCCTCTAGTGCAATTCATCGCAACTCGGCCGCTAGCGGTCTCTTCCTTCGTGCAATAAACATTCGATTCAGCCACATGAACAACCCATGCCTCGTGAGACAGACCCTGAGGTTACTAGACGGCATTCACCTTACACAGTCAGGTCAGTGGTTCAAATCCCTCATCAAGCCTTCTGCAGTATCATATGTAGTGGTTTGCATATGTTGTCAAAATGCTGCCACCATGTGATTATTATCTTGATAATGATGAGATTTGTGTAGGATAATTTAATTCAATTCTGTTTAATATAGTTTGTTTATTTCATAAAAATCTTATGGATGAATATATACAGTACACTGAGAAATTTGGAGGATTTAACACCTTAAAAAACCTTTAGCTTGAGATAATGATTATCCTAATCTGGATTCATCGAATTCAACCATTCACAATGTGCACCATCTCCACTCCCTAAGGAATATTCCTACCATATGGTCACCAGAAGGGCATATGACAATTACTAACACAAAGGCTTTTGTCATCCTGCCAGGTCCCTATTTCTCTCCTGGGTGTGGAGTTGCAAATGTAGATTAATACCTTACCAAAGGACATTAGAGATTAGAGAGATTGGACGTGGGAGGGAACTATTTGAAGCTCCATGATTTTAAGCTATGACAACATGTCCCAACTATGTCTCTGGTTATGCTATGATCAAGAGTTTAAAGAGCAGGTTGAGTTCTGGGAAGAGGTGCAAAAATAATTTGTGAGCGTGATCATTGTATTATGCAAGTGTGGAAGAACATCAAATAAAAAAATGTTCCCTGAAACGCATGGCTCTTTAAATGCCTTTATATTCTAAATGTGGCATGTAACATCATAAAAATCGGGACAGATTTTTATGCCACATGTTTGTGTAGTCCCATATACATCTTTCTGTGTACAGTGCTTATTAACTTTACCAAGACTGGGCCAAATTTCTTATAATTTATTGATTCCAGAACCTTGCAGTACACCAATACTTATATGCTAGATAATCAACCTTTTCTGATCAATTCCACAACGTTTCTTTCACAATGCAATCGCATGACCAGAACTCAACTTCATCTTTCATGAAGTGATTTAACCCTCCTACCTACAGGTATGCTTCTCACCCTCTTGATTGAGAAGTTCCTCACAACCCACTGGCAGTCGGTTGGCCGGGTGGCTAGCGGGCTGGCCTGCAGGAGAGTGGAGATGCTGCTTGCAGAGAGAGTTGATCAGCACTCGAAGACACAACTCACCCATGAAGAACTGACGAAGCTCGAAGGCTTCATAACCTCAAACAGGCTGGCTCTCAAGTAAGAGGGAAAAAACTTGGAAATATGACAAATTTTGAATTGACCTAATGGATTATAAAGAATTTTCTTAAAGATTCTCTTAGTATACAAAAAATTCTATTGAAATTGTGATGTACAAAATGAATCTTACAGGTAGATTAATAAAACAACTTCTTTCCGATGTGCGTGGGTTTTAAAGTCTTTTAATAAACAAAATCTTTAATGAACAATTCAAATATTTTCTTGTGTTTATATTTTGGTATGATATTATAATGTGCAAGGACTCCTTTTTACTTTCCAACCTTAAAAATCATGGTTGTAATTCACCAAAAAAAATCTTATGCAACTCACTTTCAAAAGTTCATAAGTTCTCTTTCTTTCTCTGTCCTTCCTCTTTTATGTTTCATTTTGTATGCCTTATCTCACATTCTCTCCCTCCCTCCCTCCCTCCCTCTCTCTCTCTCTCTCTCTCTCTCTCTCTCTCTCTCTCTCTCTCTCTCTCTCTAGGAACCAGAGGTTGATGTCTCTACTGAGTAGGATCAAGCTTGACCTGACCGTTGAGGAGCCACCTCAGTCTCCTCCCGACCTGCCCACAGACTTGCCAAAGAATCTTGCAGATGTGTTCCTGGACAAGGTATAACTTTAATACTTGTTGCTCGACTGACCTATGACCCCCCTCATCCATGCCCTGCTGTGGAAAAAAAAGAACAGCTTTGGTTTCTCAATTTTGTAGCAATGTACTGAATCTTAGCATGATTTTTGTTATAATACCCATTTACCCTAGATGACTTCAAAATGACTTATCAACTGCTTTTTTTTTTGGGGGGGGGGGGCAGACTGATATTTCTAGATAATTTTGAATTTTGAATAAACAAATATTGAAGACGTTTTAATGAAAATCTAAAAATTAGTGAAAGAGATGTGATATACATATATGAACTACTACTGTCATAATATTTGAGTTTTCTATCAACCATTCATCAAATTTAAGAAATATAAATAGTTTTGTTATGGGAATGACAGAAAATAGTTTTTGAAGTTTTGCAAAGTGTTAATCAAATTATTTTTCCATAATTGAAAATTCCCTTGAAATGTTATTCTATAACACTTGCATTTGACCTTAACCAACGTTTATATGTTTGCTTTCAGGAGTGGTATGTATCCCATGTAGAGTCGTGTTGCTGTGGAAACGGTCCGTCATCGTCCAGTAGAGACTGTGCTACCATGTTGTCCAGGCTATCCTCTGAAGACATCATGGCCATCATGACGCGTGAGGTAAAATAATACCTCCACTTTTAACCATGCTAGTGGATTGGGGTCGGGGGGGGGGGGGGGGGGGGTCGGGGGGGGGGGGGGGGGACACAATTGTATCAACAACGTGTAACTGAGAGTAATTGAAAGTGCTATGCTTGGGGGCTGAAAAAATGAAAAAAGGAGTGAAAAATTTGTGATGAAGGGGCAGGTTTTCACCAATATCAAACTAGACAATGTAAAGTACCTGACCTTTCATGAAAAGGTCATGTAACCAGACCTGACACAAAGACAAAATGGAATAAATTAAACCCCTAGGTGACAAACAGATTATTTGCATTCGATTTGATTCAAGTTGCGTTTTTCACAAAAACCTGATTGTAATCATGCAAATCTGTCATTATCTATCATATATTAATAAAGGACTTTGACCACACACTGATCGGTGAGTGCATCAGCTTAGGGTTAGCTCGCACCCAGGTCGGAGCATCTGAGCACGGTCAAACCCCACCCAGTTCTCAGCCATCCAACGCTACCCCATCCAGCACCGCACCCTCGTCTGGTGGTGAACACCCCCTGCAGGCTACGCCCCTAGACGCCCTACTGAAGGCATCCATGCCGACCCTCATCACGCACCTCAAGGCGTTCGCTGCCCTCGTCCCACGGCCGCACCAGATCCTGGAGCCGGCATCGGAGAGCCAGGAGGCGAAGGATTACTACTCTAAGATGATGGAATGCTTTCAGGATCCGTTGTGGTGTAATCAGCTGGATGATATCATCTGGGCGTTATCTCGATACTTCGTGGCTTGTAGGACGTTGAAGCTTGAGTTGGATATGGAAGCTTCTGAAAGCATGATGTCTCTCACTATCTCAGCTCTAGAGGTAGGACTTGAGGCTTTCCATCTTAAACACTTATATCCCATTTTAAAGTTGTTGTTCTTTTACTCTCGTTGTGTATTTTTAAAAAGTTTCTCTAAAGATATTGCTATTGACTATATGCAGCTCATTATGTACAAATGTGGATGAAGTATGTATGAGCATGCAAGGATGAACTGATTAGATTTTGGGTGTAAGAGGTCAAAGGTCAAATGTTACAGGGTCATAGAAGTGTGAAAAATTCCAAATAATACCTCGTTACCGGGATAACTTGAAAAGCATTGAAGCAAATCAAACCAAACTTGGATGAAGTATGTATGAACAAACAAGAATGAACTGATTAGGTTTGGGTTGTAAGAGGTCAAAGGTTTTAGGGTCATAAAAGAGTTTTTAAATTCCAACAAATATTTTATTGCTGTGTTAATTTAACAAAAAATTCAACCAATGTCAATCAAACTGGGATCATGTATGTAAAACCACTAAAAACGAAAATCATTTGGGTTTACAAGGCATTATGTTAAGGGTCACAGGATCATTGATCAATAAAAATAGAATATAGTCGGATGCATTTCTTATTCATCTTGATTTTTACGTATTTCGTATTTTTCTATAGTATGTGATTTGTAGAATATTGTGCACTGTCTATGGATAACTCTTATAACTATTATCGTAGTATCCATACCCCCTTATAAAGCAATAAATCCAGGAAACTTATTCTGTATTTTCTTTTCTTTTGTGCAGTTGGTGAGTTGGAGTATATCGGAGGGTAAGCCGATATCTTCCGCCCAAGCTCTCCATTCGATAGAGTGTATCGCCGAAATACTCCAGCACCCTGAGCTCTCAATTGTGATTGGTGGTTCCGATCATGTGACTTGGTTCTGTTCAGCTATTGGCTGTATCCATCATATCATCCAAGCAGGTGGGTGGCATATCCAAGAGAAGGTTTGAGTTCTGAGCGAAGATGAAAAATAATATGTGAACTTTCCAAGTCTTGAAGTTAAAATGTCCCATGATTCTCTTAAAGTTTTTTCTAGCAGATTTCTCTTGAAGTGCCCTCGTGTTAAAAATATTATAAGAAACTACTAACATTTTGTACCAAACTTTGATTTGTGTGTGTAGTTCCATATAGTTATTTCTTTGTGCAGTGCCAGTGATTTTCATCAATATCCAAAGAGAATCATTGTATGGTTGTCCATTTTAGGAGCATTGAATTTCAACGAGGGAAGAGGCACAGTGTTAATCGCATTTAATTTGTGTATTTCATTTTGATATATTTCTATTTATTTACCTTTATCAGGGAAAGTGTGGAAGGAAGAACACAAGCCTTTCACGGTGCCAAAGCTTCAAGAAATGCCCGGCTCAGATTCAAGTAAGCAAAAAGATTTGTCATTGCTCTCTCAGTTTCCGTTCATGTCTCCTTGTCTACATGTATGTTAATATATCAATGAACATTCATCAGTCTGTCCACCATGTATCAGTTACATATACAGGTTTGATTCTAAAATTGTTATCATTTATTTCAACACTTAAAAGGGTCATTATGTGCTTCTTAGTTTCATGTCCATGTATACCTCCTTCCATTGAGTAGTGATTTCACTCAAAAGTATTTTTGTTAAATCATGTTTCTTCAGAGCGGACCTCAAAGCTAATTTTGAGCTCTGGTATGGGGCATCATAAGTCGAGAGACTACAGCTACAATTCTTTCTGGATTGTTTATCCTGCAGTTTATTGATTGTTTGAACCAGTAAAATAAAAACAACCTCACAAAAACTTGCTGGAAATCATCTCCAATAAAAACCCACAACATTGTGTCTGGCCTACTTACCTTGAATTCCTTATCTTTATACTCAGCCCCTATACATTTTCAACCAAAATCGTTTGGCACGTGTCATTTATTTGTAATCTTGAACATTGTTGGATTCTGTGAGAATTTATTTTCTATCATTACCAGAACCCCAGCTTATCTTTAAATGGAGGTCCTTTGTGGAGGAAAGCAGTCCCATGAGTCCTACGAACGCACTGCATTCCTTATGTAGAGTAGGGGAACCCTTGGTCAAAATAGATTTGTGTACCTGTATTACATGGAGGAGAGACCTGAGCATTGCAAGTGTTGCAAGCAATTGAATTGATGTAATCTGTAATGCAAATTCTGTTTCCTTTACTTATCAACTATTTTTCTTCTAAACCGCTTAGAGGCAATTTGCAATTTGCGGTTATACAAATATCTTATTATTATTATTTATTATTATTATTTAACTCTCTAAGGCTTAGGTGATGCCCCAAAATAGGAATATTTATAAGAATACACAGATAAATCCAATTAAGACAATTTTAACAATCTATTTGTGTCGTACTGTTGTAGGGTTTGACCACCAACTCCAAGCCTGTCACCGGATATCTGAACTGGTTGAACTCTTGAACGAGAACCCGTCCCCTAAGGACGAACAAGCCTACCTCACCAAGACCTCTCAGTTCCTCAGAGAACCCATCAGGAGAGTCATGGTTGGCCTCGCCCGCCTGCCCCTGGTTAATGGGTTTGCTAGGACCCCTCCCCTCCTGTGGAAGATGGGGTGGTGTCCTAGCCCCCTGGAACGTGCTCAAACCAACCTGCCCCCTATTCCCCTGGAGTTCCTCAAAGAGAAGCCGGTGCTCAGGAGCTTTATACAGAGGGTCAACTCAATAGGTAAGTCATCACGTCACTTTTAATAGTATGAGCGCTGCAATCTGTATTGGGGTTCTGTATTTAAAGTTTTATTTGTCATTATGGCTTCTTTATTTGGTATTTACAAAGGTTTGCGATGTTGACTTTGAAATGGTGGTTAATAGTTTTGGCACTTTTTGAATAATTCCACTGTACAGGAATATTTAAATGTTTGCTGATATTCATATACCGGTAGTCAAACCTGTCTATTGAGGCTGCCCAAGGAAGACTTAGAAAGTGACTACTGTATACAGATGGCCTTCCTTGACAGATTCCACAACACATGGAGTTAATCTTTCTTAAGGGGAATAAAATATATTTCCACTATAGACTGGTAGCCTTTATATGGAGGTGACGACTACAAAAAAAAAAAAAATGTTCGCGGGAGCTCTATAGGACTTTGGTGTGGTAAAAGTTCAATTTTCTCACAGTCATATTTAACTATTTTATTGTTATTTTGCCAGAGCTAAATCGCTTAGTGCTCCTGTGTATTTTTTGTTGTTGCTCCCACTAAGACAAGTTTCACTGTACTTATTAGCATCCTTAGTGATTTTATGAATGTCTGTACCGGTATACAATATACTAGAAAAATCAAATTGAAGTGTCTTTGTTTATATGCAATCTTATCTTTTCTTGAAATGATAATACCCTTTCTCTTAACTCTTCCTTTAGGTTGGACAAGTCGTTTCCAGTTTGAGGAGACATGGGCCTCACTGCTAGGCCTCTTGAATCCTGCTGAGAATCCTGAAGATGTCATGTTGGAGGTAAGGCTTACTCTCACTACATCTACAGTCTGTATGTCCCTTTCAAGACAGGCATTCCTCATTTTGTGTTTGACTCAATAAATTTTGATTCAAAGCCCTAAAAACATACCAGAGCCCCGTCTCATGAACAGTTGTGATTAATTGTAACTTATTTCTGATTGATATCAATTGCAACTACGTATGATATAAATGGGAGACTGCAAAACTTGCTAATGATTGGAGTTACCAGGCAAGAATTGATTCCTTGAAATTTGTAAGTGGGTAATAACAATGTAGCACCAAGGGAGTGTTTCACAAAGACTAAGATTGACTTTAAGTTGGACTTAACTATGGCAGGCTGTTCATGCCACTGTTTACTCTCACCATTAACTGGCATTGGTCTCTCAAAGGACGTACAAATCATGGTCATAAATCTACAGAATTTACAATTTTTGATAGTTCATTATTGAAAGAAAAAATATTATCTAAAGATAAGAATAGTGAGAGCAACTAGTGGCATGAATGGCCTGCCATAGTTAAGTCCAACTTAAAGTCGATCTTAGTATTTGTGAAACACTACCCAGGAGTTGCTATGTGCCAGGCACGAGCTCTAAACAAGAACCCATCATTCTTATTTCCTTTTGTAGGAGGAGATGGAGCAGAGTGAGTTGATGTGTTTAGCCATACAAGGGATCTCCTCTCTGCTCCTGAACACCATCCTACGCCCCTCTGCCGGTAACCCCACCAACAGTCGACCCCTCTGTATCCCACGACACGACAGCCTGCCCTTCCTCGCCACCCAGAAGGGTCAGAGGTTAGGTCGGCTCAGGGTACTCGTGGAACGAGAGATGCAAGCTATGCAGTCAACAAGGTCAGTAACGTTTGTTCGCTTGTTGGTTCTTTAGCTCGTTCTTCTGTCCAATCGTTAGTTTTTTCGGTCGTCCATGTGTTTGATGGTCATCTTTATGAGACCATAAATCAATCTTTCAAAATATCACTTAATCATTGAATGCTATTGTTGCATGTTTTGCTGGAAAAAATTACAGATTTTTTACAGGAAGTTTTCTTAGTTTATCATCTGACTAAAGTATAGTGAACAAATGTGGAACATCAATGTAAAAGACTTAAAGAAAACTTTATTTTCATTTTATAGTGATGTTCAAAGGAAAAAGATGGGTCAATCCTGTTTGAAATGAAGGACAAAATGAGTAGGTGGACGCAATACATTGGCGAACTTTTTGAGGATAGTAGGGAAGCAATGCCGAGTTTTGCAGATGAAGTCAAAGGGGAGAAAATTCTTAAATCTGAAGTCCGTTGGGCAATGTCAAAGATGAAGAAAAACAAAGCAGCTGGACCAGATGGTGTGGTCACTGAAATGTTTGAAGCATTAGAGGAATATGGTGTTGATAGATTAACAGAAATTATCAACAAAATATATGATGACGGAACATTTCCAGATGAATTGGGCAGATCCATTTTCATTACTCTCCCAAAGAAACCGGGAGCCGTGGATTGTGAGCAATATAGGACAATCAGCCTTATTTGCCATATCACTAAGATTATTTTGAGGATTCTGCTTTTGAGAGCAAGAAGAAGCATAACTCCCATGGTCGGAAGGGAACAATTTGGTTTTGTAAAGGATGCGGGCACAAGAAATGCAATATTTGTGGTTAGAAATATAACGGAGAGAGCAGTCGAAATGCAAAAGGATGTGTACATGTGTTTTATTGATTATTCAAAGGCTTTTGATAAAGTAAGACATTCAGAACTTTTTGAAGAGCTGAAAAAGCTTGATATATATAGGAAAGATCTAAGACTGCTACAAAGTCTATATTGGAATCAGTTTGCATGCATCAGGGTAGAAGGAGAGTGTAGTGAATATATCAACATCAGACGGGGAGTCAGACAGGGTTGTGTTATGTCGCCAGACCTGTTCAATATGTATAGTGAAATCATTCTAAGAGAATTGGAAGATGAAAATGGGATACAAGTGGGTGGTCATTCAATCACAAATATTAGATATGCTGATGACACTGTTTTATTTTCTGAATCAGAGAAAGATCTCCAAAGACTCCTGAATGTAGTTGTAAAAGAAAGTGAGAGAATGGGACTAGGGATCAACTATACCAAGACAAAGTGCCTGGTGGTATCCAAGAAGAGCAGTCCAAAATGTAACTTGAAACTGAAAGAACAGACTATTAAACAAGTCTCCTCATTTAACTACCTCGGCAGCATGATTACCGAGGATGCCAGATGCGAGACAGAGATCAAGAGAAGGATAGCTCTCGCTAAATCTGCATTTTCAAAGTTAGGCAAAATTCTGACAAATCGAACAATGTGTATGAGGACCAGAATAAGGATATTGAATTGTTACATCTACCCAGTACTTATGTATGGTAGTGAAACATGGACTTTAGCCTCTGATACTAAAAAGCGTTTGGAAAGTTGCGAAATGTGGTTTCTAAGAAGAATGATGAAAATCCCCTGGACTGACAAAGTTAGTAATGAGGAAGTTCTTACACGAGCTGGAGTGCAAAGGAAAATGATACGTGAGATGTTGATTAGGCAGTTGAAGTTCATGGGTCACATTACACGTAAAGAAGGCCTAGAGAACCTTGCTTTGACAGGGAAAATTGTGGGAAGAAGGAGTAGGGGAAGAAGGAGGATACTTTGGATGGACAGTCTGCAGAAATTGTTGGAAGAGAGAGGAGTGAAAGAACTGGGAGTGGTACTAATACAGAAGGCTAGGAGCCGAGGGTTGTGGAACAGCATGATCGCCAAAGTCAAACGATATGGCACTTAGAGAGAGAGAGTGATGTTCATGAATTAAATGTGGTATCATTAGGTTAAAGAAGTGTAGACATTTGAAAAGTAAGCATATTTCAAGTTTTGGTAATATCTCGAAGCTTGGCACCGTAAGACTTAATGACGTTGACTTTGGTATAAACACAGGTCTCAAAAGTCTTTGGTACCTGCTACGAGTACAGCCATGGAAGGACCGTTTGATGAGATGCTGACAGCTAACATGGAAACAGAGGGTACTCAAGACCAGTTCACCTTGGGACAGGTAAGGCACTTGGTGGAATAGGCCATTTTTATAATGTAACCAAATTGTATATGCTTATGCCTTTGTGTCGCGACTCGATACAAATTATTTCATTCATCTGTTATGGATAATTGTATTTCAATAGTCAGAATGCGAATTGCATACATTGATTCGTATTGAAGCACTTATGTATAAATCTGGTTACATTACGAAAATGGCATATTGTAGAGATGGTGTTTTAATAAGCCAGTTCGTAGATACAATCTGTGCATGGTTAGATAAAGGTCATTTGCACCAAAATTGTAAAACCCACCTAGACGAATACTTCTTTTTCAGTATATGTGAAGAATGCTGCATTGAGCAGTGTGTATACTGGAGGACAAGTCCATGGTATTTTTTTCCAGTACTTTAATGACTCAATGATTATTTCAAGTTGACAGCCCTTAGGGCTTGGAATCGGCACAAAGAACAATGACACTTGTGATGTTAATTTCTAAAAATCCTTTCCTTATTATTGGTGATGTATATGACAAAATATGACCAAATGCAATGGACCTGCCCAGAATCAAATATTTCAATAAAAAAATTAAAAAAGGAAATGCAGATAGAATACCATTGTGACTCTTCTTTCTCACTTCCATTGTAGATCTCTGTTCATGGCATCTGGGCAATCAACAACATGATGTTACCACTCACTGAAGACCCGAACCAGAACCGGTCAGAAGCCAGCATCATCCCCCTGGGTCGTACGGCCATCCCCGCTGCCCTGAGTAGGGTTCCGTCCAATCTTGATGTCCATTCCTGTCTGGTGTTACTCCTTGAGGTGTATGGTCAGTGGCTTGCCCCTGGCTCGGCACGCCGGACATCGCTCATGCTCCTGTGTGAGACCATCAAGTCGGTAAGAATTTCTCCATTTAACTTTTTTTTTTTTTGGGGGGGGGGGGTGGAATGGAGAGAGGGGTGTAATCAAGCCACTGCTTTACTTCCATTTTCTTTAATCATGTTCTCTGTTTGGAGCCAGAAGAGCATTAATTCAGTGTAAAGTGGTATTAGTTAATGCCAATTTGTCTCTATATGATATATTATGATTTTATTTATGAATAATGACAGAATTCATTCATAGTGAAAGATGCTTCCTGTTGATATGTGTATTTCTCATTTCTAATATTTATTTTCTTAGATGTTAAGTAACATTTCCTTCGACTTCGCTCAAACATGAATTACTTTTCATGTAATCTGGATATGAGGAAAATATTTTCGATTGCAAATGAAGGAGAAAGTTGGAAATGATAATGACATCAATGAAACCAATTACAGAGCACAACTACCAAGAAAATATATTTTTTATTGGAGCAATTGTTTTTTATTGTGAACATCTGTAATAAATAAGGAAAGAAAATAAACTAAAATATACATAAATTTGAATACAATGAACTGTATGAGATTGAAATTACTAAAAGTCACTAAATTATACTGACCTAATCGTTACCTAGTGAACCGGGTATGCACATATGACATTACATTGTACATCCATTTCTCTTCAAACAGGTACTGCTAATCTCAGATGTCTTCACTGAGCGATCTCAGTTTGAATGGATGTACGAGACTCTGCTGGAGCTAAACAAGATTCATCCGGTGGAAGACGAGTTGGTCACTCAGTATGTGATTCCAGGCATCTGTAAGGCAGCTTCCGTTTTAGGAATGGTAGGTCATCATCTCTTTATAAATGTATTTTGTGGGGGTAGATGTGGGGTAGATTGCGCAGACAAGCATGCCCAAGACATATACAGTCAAACCTGCTACCTGTATAGAAAGACCACTCCTCTACAAAGACCACTTTTCTTGTCTCCCTTGGGTGTTCTTCATAGACAGGTTTCACTGTACATGCAACACTTTCTTAGTGGCCACCTCTCTATAAAGGCTATATCTGTCTTTAGTGGCCATTTTTGTTGTCTCCCTCAAGAAAGACATGTGTTGTAGAACCTGTCTTGAATAACCACCTGTCTACAGTTACCAATTTGTCCCTGTTTCTCTGAGTAGCCTAAATGACTACACACGTGGATGCAAGTTAATTAAACAAATTTGTAGAGGTGTCATGGTCTAGTGGTTATGTCGTCTGGCTGTAGATCACATGGTTCACGGTTAAAGTCCTTCTGCAGCACTAATGTCCATTGGCAAGTTATTAATCTGAATTTGCCACTCTCTGTCCAGGTGATAAATGGGTACCCGTAGGAAGGAGTTCCTTTAAACGGTAGCCTAGTAGAGTCAGGGTAATATTGGAGCGCCTTAAGAACCTTGAGTGGTGGATACGTGCGCCATAAAAATATCCTATTTTATTATTGTTATTACTATTAACTCATCCCATGCGTCTCTTACAGGACAAGGATGTCTCTGAGAAGGTCAGCAAGCTCCTTGAGGTCACGTTACGGAGCACACATCTTCCAAGCCGAGTGGGGGCGCTCTACGGGGTGCTTTACATTCTAGAGTCGGATGCTGTAGAAGATATCCAAGTCTTTGTTCCTATGGTAACCGATTACATTGCTACCAACATCAAGGCCATCTCAAAGTAAGTGAAGGCTTATGAATGACAAAGTTTCATTACGAAAGTACATTAGTATCATATAATTAAGGGATAAATGGTACTACCATAAGCGTACAAAAAATATAGAAATTGAAGGCCCCAATTTATCTTTCTTTCTTTTATTTAATAGAGACTCTGAGAAAGTACACACATAGCCCATTGACGACTTAATTATTTAACTCACAGGAACCATCTCCTTTCCGTAGCCAATGGGCTTAATTATATGTAGTGTTTAAAAAAAGAATGAAAATATATATATTTTTCAAATTCTGTAATGTTTAATCTCAAATAATATGATACAAGGGGACTCTTGTTTGGAAAAAAACTTTGCCGTTGGCAGTCCATTGCAAATAATTTGCTTCCTCAGAAATCATGTTTTCTTATACATGTTTTGGGAAAGCATGGATATGTTTCAAATGCATTACTCAAGCCTCTGGTCCATCTCTCACTGTTGCGACCTGCTTTACTTGTATGTAAATTTTTGTT
Organism: Strongylocentrotus droebachiensis; assembly: GCA_035222895.1. Taxonomy (NCBI): domain Eukaryota; kingdom Metazoa; phylum Echinodermata; class Echinoidea; order Camarodonta; family Strongylocentrotidae; genus Strongylocentrotus; species Strongylocentrotus droebachiensis. The sequence continues at coordinate 146,757 of JAVYIG010001804.1, read as the reverse complement.
GACTCTTTTATTTGCCGTGGATTAAACCATGGACTTCCACATTGTTTGGGGTATAGGAGTCACACGTATATATACATGTACACTCTATGTGTGAACTAAAATGACAGTGGCGAACCTAAGTTTGTTCTGTTGGTTGACATAAGCTGGAGAAGAGTTGGAAATATTTGTTAACATTTATTTTATTATGTTGTTGATTTTGCAGTAGCAGTAGTTCGGCTTGTCAGAAGCATGTCCTGGTGATGCTCTCAGTAGGGTTTTACATCATGGAGTATTACTCAGATCTTACTGCAGGATCAGACTTCACCAAAGTCATTCTCCAGGTAAGATATATACAGTGTACAGATATGTCTTCGAGCTACTTGGCAGGATGTTGGTTTTATGTTGGAAGTGATAATGTGTGGTGGTGGTGGTGATGATGATGATGATAATAATAATAATAATGGTTCTTGTATAGCGCTCATGTCAGTCAGATTTGACACTCCTGGGGCTCCTGATGATGATGATGATGATGATGGTAATGACATGTAGTAAGATAAACTGTTCCGTGGAATATTTATCTTACATTATTTTTGGGATCGAAACAAGTAGTTTCTTTTGATGATGATGATGTCAATGAAATCAACGATCATATTTATGAGGATAAGTATTTTAGATCAACATTTAAAAATAAAAAATGCTGTATATAAATAATTAATTACATGATACTATATGTCAAGTTTTATCATTTAAAGTGAAAATAAAATATATGCATACATGTAAATAACTACATTGTGACTGATTTAATGAAATCTCTCTTGTGTTCTCATTTTCAGCAATGTGTAACGATGGTGCTTATGAGCGATGAATCTACCTCATGGTTGGTTTACCATGCGATTATGGTTGGCTTTGAGAGACTCCTGGTGGCACATGCACTGGGCTCTCAAGAGAGAGATATGCTCAAGAAGCTCAGCGTTGACAGGTGAGTAATCTTCAGATTAGGTGATGTTGAGAACAAAGAAGGTGGTGATAGTCATAATGATGATGATGATGATGATGATGGTGATAATGATGATGATGATGATGATGGTGGTGGTGAAGATGATGATGATAATGATGATGATGATGATGATGATGATGATGATGGAGATGAAGATGAAGATGATGATGATGATGATGATGATGAAGATGATGATGACGACGACGACGACAATGGTAACGACGACGACGACGACCAGAAAGACGATGATGATGATGGGCTGAAGTTATTTAAAACTACCAAGAAAAAAAGGAAAAGAAAGAAAAGCATTTGGTTTTGTGAGATCAGCAGGGCCCTGTCTTATAAAGAGTTGATATCAATCGCAACTATGTACATACAAGATTGATAGGAGACTGCAAACTTGCGATTGATTGGCGGACTTACGATTGATTTGAATCTTTATAAGACAGTGCCCAGTGTTAAAGGTCACAGGATCAATGAATGTACATAAAGGGCAAAGGCATATTATCTCATTCATCTTACTATTGTTTACATCTTTTCTGAAGGAACATACATGTGTATTATATAATGAATCAGAATGTATAGTGGATATTTTGCATCTGGCTCTTTCCAGGTTGTGTCTGCCCTCCCCCATGCATGCCCTGTCAGCATTAGGCCTGCTGCTGACAAGCATGTACACTGCTGAAGATGGCAGAGGGGTGTCGTCAGATGATGATGACATCCATCATGAGATGCAACCCCAGGACCCAGAAGAAATACTGCTTGCCATGGAGAGAGTCTCCATCATGTTTGATAGGTTAGTTACTGATGTTCTAAAAAAAAGTACAAGTGTAGCAGTGTTGTTTTTAAGAATGTCTCCAAGGATCAAACCTATAGTTGCAGGTGATAAGTAGAAGCATTGATTTGTGCATAGTTCCTTCAAGTTTCAATTAAGAGTCAAGTACGTGAAAACATAAAGTCTTTTGATCTTATCTAGTACAACTAGAGCAAAAGGTATGTCACTGTTTCCACCCCCAAAGCCCAAACAAAAACTATTTTTTTTTTTGGTTTATACATGTATTTAGAGGAATAACTGTTTTATAAGTAAACAAGTTTCAAAACTTTCATTGGATGTATATGACTGAAAACAAAGACATTTGTATGACAATGATTATGATAATAATAATAATGTACATAAGATTCAATCAAAAAAATTACAAAGGAATGTGAAAAACAACAGCTGTTCAAAAAATTTGGTGGTGAGTACTTAAACATACATGTATCATCAAGATTGAAATGTTGATCAATGAACATTCAAACTTCCCATTACAGGATAAGGAAGGGATACCCCTCAGAAGCGAAGGCCGTTGCATTCATCCTTCCTCCATTCCTGAATGACTTCTTCCCACCTCAAGACATCATGAATAAAGTGATAGGAGAGTTCTTATCCAATCAGCAACCTCATCCCCAGCTCATGGCAACTGTCGTCTTTAAGGTAGGTCAAGCTGGACTCTTATCTTAATAATAATGATATACCGTACTTATATAGCGCATATCACAATATGTCTCTATGTGCTGTAAGAGAGAGTAAGAAGGAAAGGTGGATAGAGTAACATAAGAAGAGTGAGGTATGCTCAACATACTTCCTCTCTTTAACATTGGAAAGTATTTTTGAAATGAAATGTTTTAAGACACTTCTTGTAAACAGTACACATTTTTTTAGATTTTGCTGTAGTTTATCCTTCTCATTCATAGTGAAATGATAATTGTTGTAGCAATGTGTATAGCATCTTTCGTACAGGATAGAAAAGATAACGAACGTCTTTTACTTGACATTAATCAGTTACTAAACAGAAATCATGCCATTGAGCCATTGAAAGATCAATTTCTCATATAATCATTGTATGACTGGCTTAATGTCATGGATTTATTTTGTGGCAGAATTTTAGTGATTTGTACAGAATAGATGTTGGCAATTTTTGCATTGGGTAAAAGTATAATTGTAACAATCACCTGAAAAAATAATCTGTGCACAGCTACAATGAATAACATCAACCTCACAAAACTTAACCGGGCGCTCTTAGGTTAACAGTGAAGGGATATGAACAAATAAAGCATCAAATAAAACTGTGTGCAGTCTGATTTCATATTCACCCTATGCTATGCATGCCTCGACTAGTGTATTCTACAATCAGTTTTTGTTGTTGACTGAGAGTATATTCAAACTGCAGTATCTCTTTGTGAAGGTGTATATTAGAAGCTTATATTTTTAATACAGTGTAGCAACATGCAGCCTGCTACATCAAGAGCAAAACATGTTTTTGGTGATTGGTACACTTTAGAACCAGGTTTAATTAACTTGATCCTCCTTTATGAACACAAGCCATAATAATTATTCCCTTTGAGGTAATTCTTTGAGGTAATTCATCAGCAATTAAAATTTAACAATTAATGAGCTCTCTTCCTTCATGTTGCAGGTCTTTGGGAACCTCCACCGGAACGGCCAGACCCAGTCCGTCCGGGACTGGGTGATGCTGTCACTCTCTAACTTCACCCAGCGTACACCGGTTGCCATGGCGATCTGGAGTCTGACATGCTTCTTCATCAGTGCCTCCACGAACAAATGGCTCAGGGCCTTGTATCCTTTAAACAAATTGATTTACAGTACCGGTATGAACATGTGCCACAAAAAAAAAAAAAGGTGAAAGGTCATAGAGGTCTTCAGGGTTTTAACTCTATTATCACAATGTCTCAAGTACAATTCGAGCCATGAATTTCAACCTTGGTTTTAGTGTGTATCACCATGGTGAGAAAAATTGATTAGATTTTGGATAAAAGGTCAAATGTCAAAGATCAGCAAGTCAATATACATGAAATTAAGGTGTTAAAAAAAACTTGTAACAGACTGAGTCATGTCATTAATACGATAGGGAAATTGGAGCCTGTGGATCGCAAAAATCAATGACAGCCAAATCAATGACTGATTTAAGCTATTGTAGCTGTGAACTTAAAACGTACCTAGTATGCATCATGGTAGGGAGTCAAGTGCTCACAGAAGGGCTACAGCATTAGCATAGCTCGATATGCTTGCAGCTCAGTTGTTGGTGTCATAGTGTCTATGTTTACATTCCTTGACCTTTAACCTATGATCAGACTGAGTCATGTCATTAATAGGATGGGGAAATTGGAGCCTGTGGATCGCAAGTACTTTATCCTTGCAGCCAAAGATTTCTACAATACTCAGGTGAGATATGGCTTGCTTTGTTCTGTTTCAAAGACATATACTTGACTGTCTCCTTGTACATTGCTTCATAATTCAATTACACCGGACTTGGTTAAATTAACAATGTGGTTAAAAATCTTGATTGATAGTGGCTAGTGGCCTAGTGGAAAATGATTCAAGCTTGCATGTGAGTCTCGAAAACGTTCTGGTGAGGGAGATTTATGTTGAAGAGCCTTTCTTACTGGTCATTACATCTTAAGTGTGTGCATTATGTATTAAGGGCTCGTAAAAGTGAAGTCCACTCTTGGGGATTGCTAAAACTTGCAGTATAGATTAGGGAAAGATAGACCAAAAAATAATGAAAGGAGTGCAGTATTGCAGAATATTGTAACTTTAAAAAATAAATACACCCCATGTACAGGTCCATTGTGCATGTCGTTCAAATTGCATTAAAGCGTACTGCCATTGATGAATACTGTCCTTCAGTGGATTTAGGCTAGTATTGAATTAAAGAAAAGAAAATCATTGAATAAATCAGATTTATTTTAGTCACAATTTCATGTGAGCATATTTAACTTTTCTCTCTTCAGGTAATTGATGAAGCAAGTCGGAGAGCCTTCACCGCTACATTCCAAGCAGTCAGCACCACGGATGCTGCGTATGCACTACTTGCCTAGATCTCACTTCAGAGTCTACCAGTTCCTTTCCTAGCTGATAGTTCTAGAGAGGAACGGTCCTGTTTCAATAGGATTAAATCACACTTCAGACTTTACCGGAACCATACCTAGCTGATAGTTCTAGAGAGGAAGGGTCCTGTTTAAACAGGATATCGATCTCACTTCAGACTTTACCGGAACCTTCCCTAGCTGATAGTTCTAGAGAGGAACGTTCCTGTCAATTGCCGGTAGTATTGGACTAAATTGTACTAGTGAAACTAGTCATAATTGTGGAACATCAAGTCTGACACACATGAGTGCTATACAAGAACCTGTTATTATTATTATTATTTGAATTATTATTATTGATATTATAGTATATGAGTGGCTCAAAAGAGAGGATAAATAGGTATTCCCTGTACCTGTACTACTCACAATATAAACATTGTACAGTTTTTTGTGATACAAATTTGAATACACTTTATGTTCAAATGATGATGCTAGTTTGAAAAGTGTCTGTATGTGGAAGACTAAGATTCTGTTGGAAATGAAATAAATATGAATTGAATTGAATAAGATTGAATGAATAGATACACAGTCAGGTAGTAGTAGAATGAGAAGCAGAGTGAAATGGAGTTTACTGTATTTATTCACATTATTTCTATGTTTTGGGTACTTTGGTTTAGATATATACACTTATTTCATCAGGAGCAGATTAACCATTTTATCAAAAGAAAGCTATGATAATGATAATCATTCCTTTGTGTATATGAGTTTTTGCAATTCAGATATCTATCTCTATTATTATATTAAAATGTTTATTAGAAAGGTACACAGTATATATGTCTTTCACAATACTTGTTTGTTTTATCTATATATATATGTCGATTTGTTGTGCGTATGTAGATTCCAGTATGGTTTTGTATTGTCAAGTTCCACTCTCCCAATCAAGTTTAATAAGATTGCGGATGAATAGAAGATGGTATAGTTTCACGTCCATGTACAGTACCTTCCGAAATATCCTCTGCTATTACTCTGTATGAAATATCAACTATTTTGATATATATCTAAGTGAATGCAAATTGGTCTACAATTTAGGTTTCCTACAGTGAGTAAATGGCTACAGTACACGTAACCTGAAGGTGCTATACGGTTATTTAAATATGAAACAGCTTTCTACTTACTGGTTTCAATAATTTGATCAAACGTAAAGTGACAATAATAAAGTAGAGATTCCTGTACTACTGTGTAAAGATGAACTATACAGGCGTATGTCACAATTAAGGTATTCACCATTTGAATTTTGTGTATTGTCCTGTCTTTCGTGAATACACAAATTAAAACATTATGAATTAATTATTTACAAATATTGTGCTCCACAGGCTTTGCTGGATGTATGCAGTAATTATTTAAGAATTACAATTGTGGTATGCAGGATAAAGTTGCAGTATTGTGGAATATATCTTAAAATTGGTATTGTTTTGATTTATACAGCTCTAAGAAGGTACTCGTAATTACAATGTACATGAAACATCAATGAGTTTGGTTGAATCAAATATATTTCATATTATTGCTGAGATGTTTTCGAGGGATGAATTTTATGTCATGGAATTATGTATCCTTTGCCATTATTAAGACATGTACATGACAATAGTGTAAACCTTGAAATACAAGAGAATCATTACATATCATAGATCTTAAAAAAGCCTATTCATGTATATCCAATTGAATGTAAGCTATACGTCTGCTAAGAATTTTGTATGATATGTACTGTTGATCCAATGCACTTGTTTTAAAGCCATACTGTACTAGAAGCACTACTGCAAAATCCCCTCTAGTGCCATCTCAGGTCAGTTGTAGCGGTATGGTTCCGTAACTCTCAGCTTCTCTAGCTGCACCATTCATTCTCAGATTGAGTACTCTGTCTGCAAAGTGGAAATTAGGTTTTGTGTTGTGCACTGTTTGCAAGTTGACCAAGAGATGGTGCTGTGAAGTAAACAGTACGCTAGGGCAGAAAGTTCATCAGTTCAGTATCGCTTTAAAACAACATTAATTTTGTAACAAGGATTAAGTGAAAAAAGTGAAAAGAAAATGGGAGGAGGGGTATGCATCACTGCAACCTCTATTTACATGTACACTGTACCTGCTTCATTTATGCCCCATCCCCACATATTTATTGTAGTTTTAAGTTTCATTAATCGGATGTCGTGAAAGACCTCCCTCCTCTTCCGCTCCCCCTTCCCATTCCCCCTTCCCAGTCCCCTTCCCCTCCCCTCCCCTCCCCTTTCCCCTCATACTCTTACCTTACCATCATTATTGATATAATATCAACTACCGGTAGTGCTACATGTAACATCATATAAGATGCGTTGTGTGTGCTGCAAGTAGTGAAGTACTATATGCTATTAAATGCAATACCGGTATACAAAGAGTATTTTACACGTAAGTACAAATGCATTTCCATTGCAGTAAGAAAACAGTAAAAAAAGTATTTAGAACATATTATGGTCTCGTGTTTAGAAAATTCAGAACTATAACTTTATTACTTACTCAATTTATGTTGCATAAGTTGTATGGTGTAAAAAAATATACGATGTACATGCTTTTATATATTTACCGCACATACCGGTACTGTTTTATTAGGTGTTTAGCCATAAGAAGGAATGGGAATATGACAACATGTAATGGCATCACTACTTAGCAGAGCAATGGTATGAATTCTGAAGAAACAGCAGATTCAAATGAAGCAGTCTTTTTTATAACACATTAATTTCACTTGAGAACTTGTCAGATGTTTCTCTCTATAGCTTTTCTTGATTATAACAAATATGGTGTGATATGGTTTGTTTTTACTTGACTGCTAAGAAACCATTTCTATGCTTGCAAGTAAGCAAGCAGTGTATTCCTATCTGAGGGAATTGGTAATAGGATTAATGCTTTACCAAAGCGCCTGATATATCAACATGGTTTCAAACCTGGGACTACTTTACTACTGAGCTTTGGCCCCTCCATTAAATACAAATCATAAAGAGGAATGTGATCTTTTTATGCTTGCCAAACTTGTAATTCTGCTCCTAAAAGTTCACACTGCTTGCCAAATTTGTATATCATTACACAACCTGCATGTTTCAGCCTTGTCTAAATCAATTACTATTATTTTGATCTGATATTAAAATTATATATCAATGGAATTTAATATTACGTCTACATGCCAGCATTTCAACACTTCAGAGTCAATTTTCAGGCTCACTGTGTGAAACCTACTCTATGTCAGTATGTTCCTCTATGATCTTTTTCACAGTGACCTCTTGAATTTCTTTTGTATATTAGGTCATAGAATGATGAATGAGTCTAATAGCCAGTTCAGACCACAAGAAATCTACAAAGAAACGTTGTAGAAACGTATAATCATTGTTTAATGAAAGGGGCGTACAAGCAAGAAAAAAAGAATTGTACAAAGAAACGTAATAAGTATAGCTGCAGTCTTTTTAAGAAGTCAATTGATGTGACAGTTTGCTAATCATTATAATGCCCTCACAAGAAGCCCCACCCAGTCATACAATTCTCGTTCAGACTAGAACTGGACCCTTAATCTATATTGAGTTTTTGTTCGAAATGATGCTCAGATGATTACATGTTTCACTATTCAACGATTTTGTTACATAACATTTCTTTATAAGAAGTTCAAACTATAGATAAAGATGATTAGATATATTGTGTATATAGCAAGATGTATATGACTATCTTATAGCTATAAATACTGTGAGTTTGAACGTAGGGCAGGTTATGATTCTCTGAACATTTAGAAGGAGATATAGTGTTGTCAATGATTGTAAAATGGAAATTTATCCATTCTATTGAAAAAATAATTATTTGATGTCTTGTTTTTCTTGAACAGATATAAAAATCAATTATAACAATTATTATCATGTGAATAATAAGTAATAAAACTGTATATTGAGAACATAATAAGTATTTTTTTTAAAGTGTGATCAATTTATTTATGCAGGAATTAAACTTATTGCATCTAAATAACGCAAGGAGATTCTAATGGGCAACATCTTTGAAAATAAAAGTGCCTACTTAATTTCAAGAAAATTTCCTATTTTTATTTTAGTATAGTCTAGAATTAACATGAATATGACACCAACTTAGGAAAGAACAGGAAGATTGTGATTGCGATTGTGATTGCTTTTGTGAAAACTTATCAACAACAAAAAACATAAAAAAGCACAATAATTATAATCAGTACACAAAAAAACATATACTAATCGCCTCTTAATGATAAACATTTTCTAGATGTAAATTGTTGTGCTCTACATTTCTCTGACAAGCAAAGAAAAAAGGTCATCACAATTTTTTTGGTCATAAAAGTAATCTTTTCATTAACAATATTTTTGTTATTATATAGGTTCTGATAATTTTATGAGTTGTCGTCTCAAAATTAACATGACTTTGGGAATATAACGAGCATAATTTAAGAAATATTGAAGCCGTACGTGTTCATACATAGTGAATACAATTCATATGTTATTTGGACAGAGACAAGTACAGGCGTTGATGCGTCTCCATCTGATAATATAATAGGCCCAAAGTGTATGGTATATAATATACACCGGTATATACAGCCAATTAATTAAGGCACTTTCCCCGATCCGTTATGCCAATTACGTAATCAACGCTGCTTTTAAACAAATTACACTCTCTTTCATTATACCAAGGGTATTACGTAATACACCCTTCTTAATATAGTAGCATTTTGATGAACGCGACGCCATGACTACATTACGCTAATCCTGGAAAGTTGCATGAACGATTGATTTGCCGATGGAGTTGATTTGAAGACCGAAACAGGTACATGTACATGAAACCGTAGCTTTGTTCCGCATTGTGATTGCTAAGCTGGTAAGTTTAATAACTTTAGTGTACAAAATTTTGATATTTGCATGCTGTGTTGTCATAATTTCACTCAAATAACACTCTTAAAATATGTGAACGCATATGATATGTTTTGTTCGTTGCAAGCGGAACAACTCTCTAACTCGCACACCAGCGGGCAGGGGGGAAATGGCATCTGTCCCCGGCTCGATCACCCCGCTTCTTAATTCCAGGCTGTTGCGGGATACTAGGCCTAAGAGCTTTCTCTTCAGTTCTATTCAAATTTAAGGGAATACAAAAGTCTATTGTCGAGATGAATTTTATTAAGACATGGTTATGAACAAAACCTGTACACGTCTATATACAAAATTATGTATAGAAAGTGTAATTGAACTTGAATTGGTATGAATTAAAGTAGGGAGTGGAAGGACCAAATAAAGCTATAGGCTTGTACTACAATACTTGATGCCCTTTTGGCCTGCTATAGTGAAGTATAGTTGAAATATGTGCATGAACATTTTTATATTTTAAAACTCAGATGGAGGATAAAATAAGCTAGTAAAAGAGCAGGAGAGAGAGAGAGAGAGATTAACAAGGAGAAAGAGAGATCGTGTGTAATTGGGTTTTGGGAGCCGACCTATAACGTCCCCATCCTAAATACAGAGAGAGAGAGAGAAAGAGCTAAAGAGAGAAAGAGAGAGAGCGAGAGCGAGAGAGAGAGAGAGAGAGAGAGAGAGAGCAGGAGAATAGTAGACATACAATTAGGCCAAACACAGAGAGGGAAATAAAAAAAGATAATTTTGCCAAACACACATAAATACAGGAAAAAAAGGTGCAGTTGTAAAGATTGTTTGTGACTCAGTCGTGAGTGACTACCGGTATGAAGAATATATTATTTATGGCAAATTATACATAAAAAGTCTGGTGCCATGACTACATGTACATAATCATTATCCAGAAAGACAAAACTTTATCAGCCTGCCATTGATGAGAATCTTCGCTCAGGGTGATACATTATTGTTTGACTGTGCAATATATGGGCTCTGTTTAACCAAGAGTAGAGGGTGACTACAGGCATAATCCTTTATTTTGGAAACGGGCTTGATATAACTGCAAATAAGAACAATTAAAACAAAAAAAAATCAAATTCCAGAAAATGGTAGGTTGTAGATGCATCTAATTAGCAATTCCACAATTCAGTTCTAGGGTTCAGGGAATGTGCTTGTCATACATATGCATAAAGAGTTTCATAAGAAATTAAAATATATAGCCTAGCTGGCTTGAGCACAAGTAATAACTGTCGATCATGCCCGAAGTAGTGTGATTACAAATTCATTTTTTTTGTAGAGAAATTATTATTTTAATATGCAGGTTTCCATTTGGTAAATAATTGTGAATAATGGAGGCACTGAACTCTAACTCTACATATTTCCTGCATCCTGAATTTCGCCTGTTAGCAGTCATCCCATATCTGTCAAATTGAGTGTGGGCTTATGCACTCTCATTGAAAAAGTATTATTCGTATTAATTTATATCATTAATTATCAATGAATCTTGTCTATTGAGTTTGATATGTTGTCTCATGATAAAGATTTTTGATATTAAGACAAAATACAACGTTTTTTAAAACACTTCTTCTTTCGTAATTGTACAAGTAAATAAATTGATTTTTTTTAATGTTGTACCAACAGCTATCTTTATCTATTTTCTCTGTAACTTACTCTGCCCAGAACCAATAATGAACTAATTCTCTGGAAGCTAGTCTACTGATACGGATGCTTCCAGCATGGATCCAGCCAACATTTACCCAGATACTGAGTCGGTGTGCATCCAACGGAGCATCCATGGTGTGGGACGCCCTTCATCACTACGACGTAGAGATACAGCGTCGGGAGATGAGGTTGACTGGGAGAAATTGGAGGAGGAGGAGAAGAAAAGGTCATTGAGACGGGGTTCATCATGGGCTAAGGTGTCATCCGTTGTCAAGGCAACACACTTTGTTGTGGATATGGCGGTAAGAATATTTATTTGTAAATTCTTATAAATATACTGTACTTGCTCTTTTGTAAGTATTTTAATAGAAAGGACAATACAGGACAGGTTAATAGATGTATTCTACACCTTAAAGTGCCATAAGATTTAACTTCTTTGATTGATGTCAGCAAAGGAAAGACTAAGAAAAGCCAAGACAAAATATGATCCATAAGTTTTATAAAGTACCCTTATCATTGTATAGGCAGGAAGAAAACAGCTATCATTGGGGTTAATTGTTTTTTAGAATAAAATTATTCCTATTGATTTGGAATTGGCAAGATCTTGCCTTATTTGAACAAACACATTTATCTTAAAAATCTGTGTAACTGACCCTGACAACAATCCGATGATGTGAAAAATACCTTATCATTCAGTTGAGTTATACATTTTGTTACCATACCCATTAATACACAATGAGGAGAGTTTGAAGGGTGATTATATTATTCAAAGAAGTACAAATTGATTTATTTTCCCTGTTTTTCTTAGTACTTTCTTGTCAACTATATACCTGTTTATTTCTTTGATATTAGGACCCAACACCAACCCAATCTTCTTGGATTAAAGGCAACTTTAAAAAGAAAGAATGCATCAGATATGTAATAGATCCTAAGAAACTGAATGTGTAAGTATTAAATAGTCATGTATCCTTTCTGTTTTCTTTTCACTCAAAGATATTCAAAATGCTTCATTGAAAATGAAGATATACATTTACACATTTGTTTGAATCCTGACCCCATCCCCCAGCAAAACAAATCAAACTTACAATAGAGATACATGATTAATATATCCCGATATTTAGAGTTTTATATGCGTACAGTTTGATCAGAGTCATCTGAGGTTTGAATAGTGGTTCACTTTTCCAGTATGAATAAAAACAAATAAATAAATTGATTACATTAAGTTAATCTTGTGGTGTAATGCCTTTGTGTGCAAAGATGTGTTAACCATATTTATTAACAGTAAAATGTAGTTCTGGTTGTACAAGTGGAATTGGAATGAAACCTAGCTGTTAAACTTACAATGTATATCCTCATATTGTTCCATTTGTATCAAAAGATACATGTAATAGATATCTTGATGTGCTGTCTATGTCTCAAGCACACAATGGCCTACTTGTACATTTTGTTTCATCTGCCATTTGTTTTATATTCAACATAAGGAGAGAAAAAATTGACATTAGCTTTGAATTGTCAGTATTCTATTAATTATCAACTGGATTCAAATAAATCTGGCAAAAACGTTTGAGCTTTATCAAAACTGTCCATTGGCTTGGAGATGAAAGTGGGTCTCATAGATATGTCTGATGCACCTTTTTCTCACTTATTTGTATCTCAATATTAGTTGTTGTTGTGGTCGTCTGCCACGGCAGCACTGTAGGGATGCTAACTTGGATCGTAGTAGCCAGGGCTCGTCAACCTGGGACAAAGACTTGGACGTAAGAGAGTACCCTACTGACGCAAACGGCCAGCTTTACTTCAAGACAAAGATGGCAAGTCCCAAACCGGTCAAGGTAACTAGTTCTATAGGTTAACCAGGGCCTCATTTCACAAAACTTGTCATCAGTGACAAATGACAGTTTAAGCTAGTGAAATCCTTGCTTCTGATTGGTTATCACCAGATTTGTCACTGATTTTTGTCATTTGTCATTGAAACAAGGCTTTGTGAAACGGGCCCCTGGTTGTACAGAGCTTATCATCATCATTTCAAGTCATCACTCAACTATATCCCAATACTTGTATCTAGCAATATGTGACATCAACGAGATATCAACAATAATGTTGATAAAATAAATTTTGTGGAAAATTTATAGTGCTCACTAATTAATGCTCATGAGGCTTAACGCTGCCTTCGAATATAGATATTTTTTGGCACATGATTTAATGAGCCTTTTGTGTCCCTGAATGCTTTGATGATTAGTGGTCAAGTGTTGTCTGTGTCTAGCATATCATTGAAAATAATGTTTAGTAGTATCAATATAGTTTTATGTTTGCCTTGATATGCCATGTTAATAATATGTGCTTACAATTCTTCCGTTTCTCTATTCATTAGTTGTTATGAGCTCATGAAGCACTGTCCGTCTGAGTTACTTTGTCTGGATGTCTGTCTGTCTAGCTTCCTTGTATACAGATATATTTAATCTCATATCTTGATATTTAGTTTTTTATCTTAGTTTTGAAATTGATTTTATGTCTTGCTCGATGAAATGCTATTGTTGTCCAAAGTTGTTTTGCATTGTGATTTGTTCATTTGTTGTGCAGTATGTGAGAATCTCCAACAACACTGACCCTAAGCTAGCCTTGAAGATCTTGACCAAGTACTGGAAACTCAGCATCCCTCAACTGGTCATCTCAGTCAGTGGCGGGGCCAAGAACTTTAAACTGAACGCTCAAGACCAGGCCACCTTCAACAGAGGATTGATCAAGGTAAGCGATCGTATGCAGGGATCACTATAAAAGCCATACTGTACTAGAAGCACTACCGCAAAATACTCTCTAGCTCTGTCTCAGGTCAGCTTTAGCAGTATGGTCCTGTAACTCACTGCTACAATAGCTGTGTGGTTGGTTCTCGCATCAAGTCCCCTGTTTGTGAAGTGGAAGTTAGGTATTGCACAGTTTGCAAGTTGAATGCTAGGGCAGCAAGGTCATCAGTTCAGTATTGCTTTAAAGAGAAGTTGAGTTTTGGTACCAGTGGAAAATTGGCGACAAGTGTTCTTTGAAATGGTCTTTTTATGTGAAAGAAATTCTGTTTTATATGACGGAACTTCTGTTTTATGTGAAAGGACTTTTATACAAAAGTCTTTTCTGTTTAATGAGAATTCAACATTTAGTTAAAGGTTGACTATGTGGTTGGTTTAGGCAAATGGCCCCCAGGTACATAGGGCATGTGGCAATAATGGCCTGGCCCAGTGAACATTTTCAGTCTTGCCGAAAGTTTGACCCCACTAAAACTTCATTACAATAATACAGACAGTTTACATGTATAATATGCAACATATATCCACCCAGTAGGTACTCAAGACACTATTAATTGAGATATTAATGACAAAATGCTTAAAATGCTAACCCCTCTTTCCCTTTTTCGTAGGCCATACAAACCATTGCAGTATGGGTGATCAGTGGGGGCACCAACGTTGGCGTGAGGAAAGTTGTGGGCACCGCTATCCGGGAGGCTCGCTCCATGTCCAGGATAGCCAAGGAAAAGATGCCAAAGTTCGCCCTCATCGGGATTCCGCCCTGGGCATACGTGGCGGGGACTGACCGCCTCATCAATGAAAAGAATGAGGTAACACCTTAGGTAGCTTGGTGAAACATAGTGGCAGGAAAAAATGCATGAAGAACGTAAAAGGCATGATATTTAGCGATGTTTGTTAAATGAAAGTTCTTTTTTGAAATGTTTATTACCCTTGCTTTGGTCTGCTTCTCGGAAGGGCTCAAAGCATTCATGCAAATTATACATGTACGTAGATACATTATATTTCCTATCACGAGCATGTCTTTGAATTCATTTCTGATGCAGGAGATACGATCTGTGTCCTACAGAGTAGACCCGGTGGTGAAGAGGGGTCAGCCCTCGCCCCTCAACCCCGACCACGGCTATTTTATCATGATCGATTGTGGGAGAAAGAACAAGTATGGGGACAGCGTTGAGCTGAAGTCTAAGATACAGGAGGCTATGCTGCAGCCCGAGAGTGGTGAGTAAAGGCTTATACAGATGTTAATTGGTAATCCGCTGCGGTTGTTTTGAAAATGGGTTAACTTTATCAGGCATACATGTATAAAGTCTTAGATAGGGTGTAACATATACTTGTACTTGGCATGTGTGGCAAACTGTGTGCCAATTTGCACCGGTAGCAAATCTAAAATTTACCATGGTGGCAAAGTTGACTTTTAAGCTCGAGTTCATTTCTATGCAATTCCAATACAAATCATATACACATACAAGTCATCCCTTACAATCCGATACAGGGAAATACAGAGCAGGTGCAAATGATTATGCATCGAATCAAGGCTTCCATAACAGACCAAGGCGGTCTGGTCAATCAGATACTCCCCTTGCTATGCAATATATTTCATCCAGCTCTTGCTATTTTTCTCAATGATTCAGAGGGTGGTCTTGGTATACCGGTGGTAAATGTGATCTTAGAAGGAGGTGTAGACACCATTGATACCGTGGTCCAAGCTGTCCAGAGACGAACACCTGTCATCCTATGCAACGGCACAGGACGCGTGGCTGATATCCTCTCCTATGCAACTAGACATGCTGAAGAGAATGGGTGAGTTAGTCTCTTCTAGCTCTAAGCTTTCAAGCCCGTAAATGTACCAGTATGCCAAACTGATCAACAGTAATGTGCAATTTGTTTCCCTCCTGCTCTCAGCTGACAAGCAATAGGTACCTGTCTGCTGAATCAATTGAAAATATTACTAAGTTGCTCCCTTTCTTCCTCTAATTGTCCTTAAGGGAAGAAGTATCCAAAGTGCAGGAGCATACATTTGCATGTGTATTTGACCTGAAGCTGTCTACCAGTTTTCCTGAAAACTGATTTGATAGATGGATATGTTTCTTCCAGTCCTATAAATGTATGGTGTAATGTAAACTCAAGAGGTACATGATGCCAACATGAAAGTCATTGTGTATGCCTGTGTACACATGAATGCAAGGCAGTGGATAAGAATTGTGCTAGTACCCCATTTTTCATAAATGTATTTATCCTTTATTAAGATGCCAATGCTATTCTGTATCCTAGGGGAGTTCGTTGTGTGAAGCCATCATGTCTGCCAATCCTACGTGAGAAGATCCATGTCCTGCTAAGCATTGGATATGACAGCCAAGAGATGATTGAGATTATGGATAAGATTGACCAGTGTGTTCTGGATGAAGATCTCTTGACCGTCTTTGAGATGCAGAAGAAGGAGCACACAGACCTTGACCTTGCTATTCTAACTGCTCTGCTTAAATGTAAGTTATGATATAGATATGATGACTGCTATATGAGAGGCATATAGCTGTTTCTATAGACTCAAGGGGACCTTAAATCCTGCTATGACCCTGAGGCGCGCTGCAGCGGGCAGCGCTGAGGGGGTCATAGCAGTAGTGGAAGCAGTATTTGGCGTTATCTGCGCCTGGGAGGGGAAAAGTGAACTGAATCACTTTGACCCTCTTGTCTCTCTTCCTGCAGATTTGGGATGTGCAGGGTGGACCACTATACAGTGGTTCTATCCCTACTCTTACCGGTATTCAAATTGTATAGGACTTAAAGTATGATTGTCCGGGGCAAAGAGACTGAGATGCAGAATGGGGCTAAAGAACACCTAGGGCTGTGTGTTTGTGATCAACTCTACATGACTAGACACATACATGTATATATTGATCATTATCTAGAAATTGTAGAACACATGCTCTAGTAAAAATTATTCAGCTATCGATTCCTACACTAACCATATTACATACTTCACCTCAGGACCCATTACTCTAACTCTCACCATACACCCAACCCAGTTGTAACAGTAACCTAACCGTTGATATTCTTGATGATGTAAAGCTTAGAAGAAATGTTGTTGTAGCATATGTGTCAGAACATGTAACCATGCATGACAATTATTTGGAATTGAATCTCTTTTGATTCCCAGTGCATGCAGTGACTCCACTCCACCAACTCTCACTTGCGATGTCATGGAACCGTGCAGATGTTGCAGAGAGCAAAATCTTCACTGATGATGTCTCTATTCCAGTGAGTATCTCTACAAGTTGAAGTTTCAATTCGTTGTCATCTCATAAATAGAGACGGTTTGAATCAAGGAATTAGCTAAAAGACCTCGGCCCGGTTTGTTTATTACAACCGGGTCCCAAAGACAAAGCATTGTGGCTAAAGTCTACAAATCCAATGTGATCATTCTCCAAATCACATTTATTATTACACCGTTAGATTTTGAATTAATTTAGATGTGTCATATTACAATTTTTTGTTGACCAATATTACCCACTGTTATGCCGTTAGTATTCCGGACGCATCTTTACGTGCCACGACACTTCACTAAGCTACTTTACTATCCAAATTCTTTGCCTTTCAGCTACCCAAATTGCATCCATTCATCACTGATGCCCTTGTCAACAACAGGGTTGATTTTCTGCGTCTCTTCATTGAACGTGGGGCCATCATCAAGGACTACCTGACTGTGGTCAGACTCCGACGGCTCTACAACAGCGCCCCTGACACCTGCTTTCTACGAACTCTGGTAGACGATGTCTTACACAGAAAGGTATTGAGTGGCCTTTGCCATTTCTGTTGAAATTCCCTGTAAATGGAAGATGTTAGTCAATTTTCTGGTCGTTTTATAATGAAAGCAACAAGTCTCTCATTGTCTCCTGATTGAAATCAAGTTATAGGGATCTGGAACATTTGTTCTTTGTTTTTTCTATCAGCTTTATTAAAATGAGCCTTTATGCACCTTATGGTATTAAAATATGTGCATATTTTCATATCATGCTATTATTCACATCTAATAGTATTTTATTATGATATTGAAATTGTTTCCAGCCTGGCCAGCCAATCTTCCTTCATGATATTGGAATCCTAATCAAGTTCCTGACCGGAACACACCATGAACCCCTGTACACCAATGACCGGCACTACAGACGCAGCACCAACAGGGGGACAAGAGCTCTCCTTGTACTGTCTACCAGTCTTACAGGTAAGTGTGTGTGTGTGGGGGGTCTAGGTGTGTGCGGGTGTGTTCATGGGTCTAGGTATGCGTGGGTGTGTGTGTGTGATCATTGGTCTAGATGTGTGGGCGTGTGCATGGGTCTCAGTTTGTGGGTGTTTGTGTGAATGGGTCTATGTGTGTGAGTGTTTGTGTTCGTGGGTCTAGTTGTGTGGGTGTGTGAATGGGTCTATGTGGGTGGGTGTTTGTGTGAATGGGTCTTGGTGTGTGGGTGTTTGTGTTCATGGATCTATGTGTGTGGGTGTTTGTGTTTGTGGATCTAGTTGTGTGGGTGTGTGCATGGGTCTCGGTGTTTGTGTGAATGGGTCCATGTGTGTGGGTGTTTGTGTTCATGGATCTAGTTGTGTGGGTGTGTGTGCATGGGTCTATGTGTGTGGGTTTAGGTGTGTGGGTTTTCGTGTTCATGGGTCTTTGTGTGCATGGGTCTCGGTGTTAGTGTGAATGGGTCTTGGTGTGAGGGTGTGTGCATGGGTCTATGTGTGTGGGTTTAGGTGTGTGGGTGTTCGTGTTCATGGGTCTAAGTGTGTGGGTGATTGTTATTGTGGGTCTAGGGTGTGTGGGTGTGTGCATGGGTCTCGGTGTTTGTGTTCATGTGTCTAGTTGTGTGGGTTTGTGCATGGGTCTCGGTGTGTGCGTAGGTAAACGCCAGCAACCGCGGACCACTCCATAGAAAACTACCTCAAACCGCGGACGTACCTGCAATGGGGGACCGTCCACGGTTGCGATACCGGTTCCGCCGTATCAAATTTACGACGTAGGGGGCGTTTGAATATTAGATGTCACAGCGTGTAGGCAACATCGACTGGATCAGTCCGATGTGTATCGCGAAATGTCACAGCGCCCCCTTTGATGACTGCGCGGGAGAGGCGCTCGCTACCTGATCATCCCATAGCAGGTACGTCCGCGGTTTGATGTAGTTTTCTATGGAGTGGTCCGCGGTTGCTGGCGATTACCTACGCACACACACACAAGTACTAAACTTGGTCCACGGTTGACGCCATAACCCTGTATGTGTGTGTGCGCGTGTTTGCATGAGTTTAGGTGTGTTGGGTGCACATTTACTCGGCCACTATACACATTTCAAGTGATTATCAATAGATTTTTAATAGAATATGCGATAGAATTATAAATGAAATTTAAGAATATGGTTTTATCGTGACTGATTGGTCATGCAAATAAATCAAAGTATGTGAATTTTTTGTCTAAACCATGTCAGTTGTAGAAAAGGCCAAACCAAAAACCAGCCAATTTCTCATTGAAATTCCTCATCCAATAAATCCATTTCCAATTTTTGAAATAGAAATCCAGTTGACGATAAGTCATGAATATTGCAGTGGCCTTAAGATTTTACAGACATATACGTCAAGCTGATCTGATAATTACGTCCAGGCACCACCCTTTACGCTGACCTGGTACACATTCCTCTTTGGGCTGTTCAATGTAATTCTTACAGCAAATTCAACTTATCATCATTCTTCTTTTCTAATGTACCCCAAAACGCCTCTTTCATGACAATTTCAGTCATGCAAGATTAATTATTCAGAAAAAAATACCCAGATACTTTCTCAATCAATTACCTCCCATCTCCTTTCGTTTGTCTGTTTTCCACCCAGGAATGAACCTGTTGAATTCAGCGCAGGAGGAATACATCCACACAAAGCGTTTTAAGAATGCCCTAACCACCGGGGCTGCACACCTCTCCATGGTGGAGTTGGCCAACCCAGGCATGCACTTCGATCACCCATTCAGGGAGCTCTTTATATGGGCCATTCTTATGGACAGGTGAGATACCTTCTGACTGTGTTCACATTGCTCCAGTGCTTATCATACCTTCTGAGTGTGTTCACATTGCTCCAGTGCTTATCATACCTTCTGAATGTGTTCACATTGCTCCAGTGCTTATCATACCTTCTGAATGTGTTCACATTGCTCCAGTGCTTATCATACCTTCTGAATGTGTTCACATTGCTCCAGTGCTTATCATACCTTCTGAATGTGTTCACATTGCTCCAGTTCTTATCATACCTTCTGAATGTGTTCACATTGCTCCAGTTCTTATCATACCTTCTGAGTGTGTTCACTTTGCTCCAGTGCTTATTATACCTTCTGAATGTGTTCACATTGCTCCAGTGCTTATTATACCTTCTGAATGTGTTCACATTGCTCCAGTGCTTATCATACCTTCTGAATGTGTTCACATTGCTCCAGTGCTTATCATACCTTCTGAATGTGTTCACATTGCTCCAGTGCTTATCATACCTTCTGAATGTGTTCACATTGCTCCAGTGCTTATCATACCTTCTGAATGTGTTCACATTGCTCCAGTGCTTATCATACCTTCTGAATGTGTTCACATTGCTCCAGTGCTTATCATACCTTCTGAATGTGTTCACATTGCTCCAGTGCTTATCATACCTTCTGAATGTGTTCACATTGCTCCAGTGCTTATCATACCTTCTGAATGTGTTCACATTGCTCCAGTGCTTATCATACCTTCTGAATGTGTTCACATTGCTCCAGTGCTTATCATACCTTCTGAATGTGTTCACATTGCTCCAGTGCTTATAATAATGGTATAGTCTGTTGAAAGCCAGAAGGGCATGAACACTTAACACTGTGTTAAAGTATATGAGTTAAGGTCCTTCTTGCTCCATGTAGGATTGGACCCAGGGGCCTTTCTCCTTTCTTGGACATCCCATGGAAATGTGTGCTATAGAATTAACACACGTTTTCTATGGGATGTCTACGAACTTAGTCTTATGCCGGTTATGGGAAACTGGCCCCAGGACCTCTAGCATGAGATTCAAGAGTCTTCACCAATGCAATAAGTGCATTGCAAGAGATAATATCTTCATTCAACATGTAATATCTCTGTAATATATTGTAAGCAAATAGGGATGATCAATCAAATGTGAAAAACAGTGATCTATTTATTTATTTGTTACTTATTATATTTTTATTTTTATTTACAGACCAGAGATTGCAGCCTATCTGTGGGAGCAGGTTGATGCTCCTCTTAGCTCAGCCATTACAGCAAGTGCCATCTTAACTACCATGTCAGATATACAGATTAGCCTTCCGTATTCAGATGATGATTACATCATCAACGCCAGGTATGTCTGGACAGGGGTTAATGGCCCATATTCTTAAAAGTCGCCTTGCTTTTTTGTACCATGATTGCATGCATCAAAAGTAAGTTCACTGATTTGTGGGGTGGCAATATCAACCTCATCATCTTTAAAAAAGATTTCAATAGTTCTGTATCGAATGGATGTATGCAAAAGCCGACTATGAAAGTAGATTCACATTACCATTTAATGACCAAAACAATTTTGTTGTATTTTTCATAATTACCGTAATTTAAAAGAAACATATATCATATTTTTAGGGCAATGCATATTTTAGTGGACTAAGGGCATCAGCTTAATTACGCTACTTTTGACAATACGTGCCAGAAGGTCTTGCATAATTGTTGTCTAGCCCCATCACCCTCCCCTTTAATTTCAGTTTCATTCAACTTCATGCTGGTGCAGAGTATTTTCCCTTTAAAAAAAGAGTAATATTTAACATGTTAAGACTTATATACCTAATTAGCCTATTTTATACTTTTTATTTATTCAAATATCTACAGGATAACAAAATCTGTCGCTGAACTGCATAATGTGTTTAATGTCAATAAAATGACATCAACTTTAGAAAAGGTTTAAAAAGTACTTACTTCGCTTCAATGTTGACTTTCCGTACAATCAGGTGGAATCAAGCAAACGAAGTACTCGTATGATAGATATTTTAGAACAAAAAGATACCTTGTTCCAACATGTATATCATCCCTTGGTAATACCAAAGGCACCCTTTAGCTTGATGAAACTTATCTGATAGATTTAGCCAGTGAGTAACACATTGGTATGAACACAAAAAGCTGACAAACTAAAGAGAAGCTTGAAGCTTTTATACGTTCTTTCTTCTCTTTACTCTTCAGGAAATTTGAACAGATGGCCATCGGTGTGACTGAGGAATGTCATATAGTTAACGAGGAGCTGGCTCGAAAGTTGGTCTCCTTCCCCCAGGCCAGATGGAACAAATCTGTAATTCATATGGCTGCAGAGAGTCTCAACAAGGTATATACACCAATGATATTATAATCATCAGTTATTACTTGGCCTGGGTTTATATCCCACTCCTGACACCATGTCAGCAAAGCAGAATTTACCCATTTGTAAATATGATTTTGAACATTAAATTCAGCCTGAACATAGCCAAACAAAACATGAACATGAATCTCGCCACTACAGGTTAACTAACAACAATGCTCATTAAAAGATGGCAACTAATCTACAAGGTTTCTAATTGGCTTGCTATGTATATCTTCTACTTATTTCATATGCAAGACATTTTTACTTCAGCATGATATACTGTCCTTAACCCTCATTACTTCTCTCTCTCTCTATCTCCCCCGCCCCCTTTGTCTGCGTATCTCACTCCCTTTCTCTCCCTGTTCCCCGCACTACCCCTTCTTTCGCTCTACCAGGAATTTATCTCGCACCCTTGCTGCCAGGGCTACGTCCATGACATCTGGCTGGGTGGTATCACGGCCAAAGACATCTACATCATCTTCACTATCTTCTTCCCCATCTTCATCCCGCTTCTCATTGGCTTCAAAGAGGAGGAGGAGGCTGAGAGCAAAGAATCACAGAGGTCTAGCATCTTCAAGAAGCTCAGGATGTTCTATATGGCACCCATCACCAGATTCTATTTTTTTATGGTGAGTCAATAAGTTATCTTTATAAATAAAGATAATAGTAGAAATATTTCTTCTTCTATAAAGCAACATTAAAAATACTATGTTCCTTTACATGAGCATTTGTCTACATCAATAACCCACTATTGTAATGCCCACAATTAAACTGATTTAATCTTTGTGCAGCACAAAACGTATGCCCCTTTTGTAAAAGGGTCTGAAAATCAGACTATTACTTAGGTGATTGCAATAACTTAAGTTGATTCAACAACTAATGGTCGTTATTTTCCCACTAAAAGCCATTTTCAACCCCTTTCAATTTGAGAGAAGTTCCAAATTAGTATAAATTGTCTTTCGAATGCCGTTGGAATTTAACCTTTTCTTTTTTCGGGCCTGCAAATAGGACATGGTACCTTTAAGACAGTAGTGTGTTATTACCCCAGTCAACTGTTCAATTATGATTCTCTGATTTAAAATGATTATACCTGTACAATTGCCACTCAAGTATATAATCCTCACTCAAATATGGCTGCCCGGCAGGAATGGACCATCTAGTATGCTTTTTTCTATTGATAAATCAGGTATTGTGCGTGATATTCCCAGTACTCTGCAGCCTCTTAATTGAGCGCAGATGCTGTGTAGAAATTAACAATCTATTTGTTTCTATTTTTTATGTTTCAGGTTTCATATGTGTTTTTCCTAGTGCTTTATAGTCTCTTCATCATGTTTTTCTTCCGAGCTGAGCCTACGTATGTTGAGTACGCTGTGTTCATCTGGATCCTCACCCTTGCACTAGAAGAAATTGCAGAGGTATGAGTCATTTCGATTCATTTTATTAACAACTTCGGTAAAGAATTTATATTTTTGTTTTCATGTGACGCAATACATATAATTGAACAGATTATCTCCCCCCCCCTTAAAAAAAAGAAAGTGATTAAACGGAACAAAACGAAAAGGTGGGGGAAAAATTGAAACTATGAAATATATTTTTTCTTTCTCAGACCATACTCTTGTTGATGTTAAAATCAGTTCTAAATAACTTTTATTTATAACGTTTTAGGATAGGAAATGATGGAATGATAAAAGATGTCTTTATCATAAACAGTAATTTTCCTGTCCTCCGGTCCCGTTTTGTCATTCTTTTCTTTTTGTATTTTGTTGTTGTTGATTATTTAGATACTTTAAAATGGTTTACGAAAATATGTTATTATATTATATCTATTTTTTACTGTGATTATTAAGACACTTTAAAATGATTTATGATAATAATGTTATATTATATTTATTCTTGGGAACCTACAAAAACAAGCTATGCGTTCCAGTAGGTTCCTGTTTCATTTCATAATTTTGATCTTACTTTGTCAACTATATTCTTTATTGTGCAAACAATTGTTATATGAAATGAATAAATAAAATCAATCAATCAATCAATCAATCAGTATAGTTTTTTATGAATAGATGATATGCTGCTAAAAGGAGGATTTGATATTTATAGTGCTAGAGCTCCCCACACTTAAGAGGGGCTTTAAGATGTGGTTAAAAAAGAAACACAATTTTACAATTGTTTCTTTTCCGATCGGAAGGCAATCTTCAGCAACAGTGGGTTGGCTATCAGACAACGCTTCAAGATCTGGTTCAAGAGTGGCTGGAACAAGTTTGATATATGCCTCCTGGCTCCTACCATACTGGCCTTTGGTCTTCATTGGTATCCACCTGCCCTTGAAATAAGCAGGTCCATCTATGCCATAGGTTGTATGCTCTTTTACGTCAGGACTCTAAGGCTATTCTCTGCCAGTACACGTCTGGGTCCCAAGATGGTCATGATCTGGAAAATGGTAAATAATTGCTTTTGTCGCCCTGTAAAATATAAGGTTGACTGATTTAATTCTGGTTTGATATAGTTCACATACATGTATTTATTAGTTCAATTAATGTCTCTCTTAAGCTTTAACTCATACATACAAACAACTATAATTCTGTAACAACATGTTCAAATGAAATTAATCAAAATGAAATGTGACATTTTAAGGGTAACACCATGTAATAGTTTCAAAGGAATAAATAAGAGCCTGTAAATTCTGATTGGATATTCAGGAGATCAACTAGAATATAGCCCAGTGGAGGCTAGTTATTTCCTATGAAGGGTCCCCTACACAGCTCATTTCTTGCTGGCGCCCACCAGAGATGCCCACAATTTGTAATCACGGCAGCATTCACATGCTGCTTGCTGTTTGACGCTACATGGTGTTACCTTGAAAACTTTATATAAGAGTTTCTTCACCATTACAAGTACCGCTGATAATTCACTCATTAGACAATGGTTGAGTCATGGAATGAAAAAGGTAAAATAAGTTTTTTGATCATATGATTTTTGTTTCTTCACTTGACACAGATGCATGAGATGGTAACTTTCCTATGTATCTTGGCCATGTTCTTGCTTGGTTATGGTGTCGCAAGCCAATCGCTGCTCTTCCCTGATCAAGACTTTGGTTGGTTTCCCTTCAAGAATGCCCTTGTAGTGCCATATTTCCAGATTTACGGAGAACTATATCTTGATGCCATACAGCATGGTATGTATTCTTGCAAGTGCTTTGAAAGATTTACTTATCTCTGCTTCAAACTTTCTCCTCAGTTTGTTTCATTTCTGAAGCCCACTGCACACTAATGTGTGATCCATGTGAGAAAGAAAGTAAAAATAACTGTTGTAATGGACATTTGAAAATGTAAAATCCTCCCAATCTATGTTCTTACCTAGTGTAACATGAATCTCTACCTAGGTGTCATATCTATCAACTTTGGTGATCATGCTACTGCACAGCTCTATTTCTAGTTTTCGCCAACAGCTTCATTGCCTGGGCCCCGTTGCACACAATTTACCATTGATGTTAACTTTGCCATCAATGGTAACTACCATGGAAACCTTGATTTTGATTGGCTGTTGAGCCCTGTTACCATGGTAGTTGCCATTGATGACAAAGTTACCATCAATGGTGAGCTTTATGCAATGGGGCCCTGGTCCTAAACCCCACTCTCCAAAAGCTATCTCTACAAACTATCCAACCATAGTAATGAGTCCTCCTGTCAATATCCACTCTCCAAACCTCTATTTCAAAACAAGTGCCTACAAATTACCCTGACTTTAGCCCAGCTTCTTTACGCCACTAAAAGCATTAAAGTAGTAAATTCCTTCCAGGAACCCATTTACTACACCTGGGTGGAGAGTGGTAAATGTAAGTTAATGATCACCTCAACCAATGAAAGTCTTCTGTGTCAAATTTTTACTTATAGGAGAAGTGGATGGTTGTGGAGTAGAAGGAGGGGACCCATGTCCCACAGCGAACATGCTGGTGATCTTCCTCCTTGCCATATACCTTCTCATTGGAAACGTTCTTCTGCTCAACCTTCTTGTCGCCATATTCAGGTGAGAAATTGAATGACAAAGAGAGAGAGAGAGAGTGGGGGTAGAGAAAGGAGAAGGAAAATTGAAAGTTAAGAAAGAGATAGACAGAGAGAAAGTGAGATAAGGAAATGAGAAACAAAATTGAGGAAAGGGAGAGAGAGGTTGGAAGAGAGGATGTGGGAGGGAAATTAAGATCAGAGAGAGAGAGAGAGAGAGGGGAGGGTAAGAGGGAAGGAGATAAAAAGAGCAGAGACTAAGAAAGATAAGTGAGAGAGTAAGGAAGCAAAATACAGCGTGAGGAAAATAAAACTTGAGTGAAAGAGAGAGAGAGAGAGAGAGAGAGAGAGAGCTTGGGGAAGTGAGAAGGAGAACCTAGAGCAGGAGCAGATAACTTTTTCTATTTACTCTCAGTTCATATATGTACTAGAAAGGGATGAGGCTTCGGGCAACCCTGATTTAATCAATAAAAACACCAAAAGCTGTTTTGATTTGTTTTAAAGAATGACATTTCCTTTTAATGAATGAACCTATTTACAATGGACTCTACTCACACTCTCTGTATTTCCTCTTCTTTGTATTGCAGTCGAATTTTTGAAGAGATCCAGGCTAATTCTCTTGTCATATGGCGCTATGAGTACTACTTCTTGGTAATGGAGTTCAAGGACAAATCTTGGTTGCCCCCACCCTTTAATGTTCTCGTCCACCTCTACAAGTCCCTCCAGTGGGTTTTCAGGTGCTGCATTAACGCTTGTACAGAAGAGGTGGAAAATGGAGGTAATATAAATATGGATTTACGACCCATGCTTCCGTGTCATTTTGCTCCATGATCAATATCCTACTCTAAACAATCTCAGAGTTTAAAACTTTTGACTAGGTTGGGTGTTTTAACCAATCTTTAGTTTGAAGTGGATAGCATAGGTCATCCGAGGCCATGCAAAGGTACTTGGTCTCATGAATACTTTTATAGACTTTAGATCAGATGGTCATGAGTTAAATCCCATCCATTATACTCATGTCCTATGACAAGAGTTTTAATCATTTTTACCACACTGAGCCCAGGTTAAGTAAATAGTTACCTAGGAGAGAATAATTTCCTCTTCTTATTATTTTTCTCTATCTCCTTCTTCTTCTCCTTCTTCTTCTTCTTCTTCTTCTTCTTCCTCTTCTTCTTCTTCTTCTTCTTCTTCTTCTTCTTCTTCTTCTTCTTCTTCTTCTTCTTCTTCTACTTCTTCTTCTACTTCTTCTTCTTCTTCTTCTTCTTCTTCATCATCTCGTGATTATTATTAGTATTAACCCGAACTTTGTAGCAAGTTATGATTGTATGGGAGCAGGAAAACATGTAAAACAGAATAACTCAAGATGTTTATGGACTAATAATTGTTGGTTGACTTAATCTCTCTGCAGATCAAGCAAGGAGGAAGCTTGAAGAGATTAATCTGCACCTGTTTGAGCGGGAGTGTGCGGCCCAGTTCAAGAGAGACAGGGCCGAGGATAAAGATGAGGACTTGGAGCAAAGGATGGAGCGCATGGAGAAGAAGTAAGGCAGCATACTTAATTTATTCATTCATTATTCATTTATTTCGCACATTTAAAACCTGGATGATTCATTCAGTATAACATTTGGTCTTCCATGAAGCCCTGTGATGTGATATGTACAACAAATATAAACAAAAGTAAAATATACAACCATGGAACACTTTATAAATAACAAGAATGGCAATGACAAAGTAACTATGAAATGAATCAGGGCAACTGAATGCGTGTACAATAAAAGTTAAACTAGTAGGAGAAGAAAAAACAAAATGCTGTAATTGCAAAACAAACTAACAGAAAAGAGGAACCAAGGAGAGAGAGGTAACAAACAAGAAAAAAATAAATGTAAGAAGGGATTGCCCATAATAACATCAGCATGAACAGACATGATTTAAAAAAAAGAACAAAAATAGATGTTACGTATAACATTTATATCACCATGTGTGAGGGGGAAATGATGCACGTGTTATTACCCTTGTTTCTGTAATTGAAGTTTCGTAAATGTTTTTGCTTAATCTTCAGGTTTCTGTGTGGACATCTGCTTTTTTATATCTGATCAAACATGATATTAAAAAATCCCTCATATTTTTTTAAATTGTTGTTCTGTGCTGAGTTTAAAGTATTATTGAGGGGAGATATCTTGATGTGCCAATATGTAAAACATTTTATTTTCTTTTTCTTTTCAATAGGCTGGACGACTTGGGAGAAGTGCTATCACATCTCATTCCAAAGGAACATATCACAACTTCTGAAGTGCTCAGGAAAGTATCAACCCATTCTCAAAACAAGGCTCCTTCATCACTGCCTGCTCCAAAGCATGATATCCCTGCCTCACAGGAGAGGAAAGAACCAGATTTCAGTATACCTTCTTCATCTCAGACAGCCAGTGACCAAAAAATGCAGAGTCTGCCATATCCAGGACATAGTTCAACAATCAGGGATGACGATGAAGAGAGGAGGAGATTTGTAGAACAGATGAATGCAATGAATGACTTCCTCCAACAATCTCAGTCAAGTTCAAAGAAACCCCATATCCCACCGCTGCCACCATCTTTGAGCTCACCTCTGCTTCAGCCAGGGGAGTCTCACCAAAGTGGACTCTCTCTGTCTGAGATGCAGTCTTTCCTGAGCTACATGCAGCAGTATCCTTCCCAGATTGTAGTCGGCAGCCACATAAATCATGATGCGAACGATGAGAGCGATAACTACGTCCTAGAGCATACCATCATTGAGTCTCCTGCGGTACCTGAGATGAGACATCGTTCGCCACCGGAAGGTGGTGATGTCCCGCGGAACAGCAACAGACCCAAGAGCGCATCAAAGAAGAGGCGCAAGAAGAAGAGGGTGGCGCCAGAGTCTAAGGAGAGTTCTGTAGATGCATGGTCAATTTCGAGCAGTGAGAACAGTCCCAGAGAACCAAAGATACCATTGTCGACTGTAAGTCATACTCATAGCTATCCAGCTTGGTATCAAAAGTCAGCATTTTCAACTATCAGAGAACAAGCTGACGAGGAGGCAAAAGAGGAACAGCAACAGGGCTGAGGAGTTCAGAATCCAGATTAATATATTTCATCCCGGATCAGCTGAAAACAGATGTATGGGCATCAGATTTTTGGCATCATTTGTCCCTACTATCTTTCTTTATAAGCTCCCTGAATCTCTGGATAACCAGGTATGTGTGTGTGTACCTAGGATTTATTACAAACAGATTATGATTCTTTACAACTGAAGGATGGAAAATCTGAAAGACCACCAATGAGCATTTCACGTGCTCACAAACATTTGTAATATATGAAAGTATGTCTTTATTGAAAAGATTTCACATAATCACTTCTCATTCCCATGTACATAATTAACTAGATAACAATTTTGACTGATCAATGACACATAAGTAAGCACCAGCACCAGTCCGGCAAGACAACGTTGAAGGTTCCAAAAGGGGCAAGCTCCTTTTACAATGTAATGCGTGTGGTGCTTTCGTTCCATCCAGAACTTTGATATTCATATATGTCTAGTGCTGGGGACTCTTATGGGCTGAAAGTTATATGCACCATACTTTTCACCTTGATGTACATATATAGCAATAAATGTATATGCAGTCATTTTTATTGTATTGCTATTTTGATATATATTTCATACATACTTCTGTAAAAGCTTACCACTCCAGGTGTGTGTGTTTTATTGGGTATACTGCTGCCCAATATCTTGTGGTAACATACCAGTGTAAATATATATGTATATTTTGTTATTCCTTGAGATGAAATGTATTTTGTTTGGCAGTTGACCGATGGTGTGTGTTCAATATACAAGTCTTTCTTATTCCTTTCATTTTTTAATATGATGGTAATTATGTTTGTGTAGTCATCTTTCAAAATAATCTGTTCGTAGTAGTAGTAGTAGTTCAGTTCTTGTATAGCGCATAATACGTTATGAAATAACATCGTGCAATTCTCTCTTGTTATGAAGCAACAAGGTTTTAATAGGGAGCTTGAATTTTAAGCTCTGCAGAAATATGGAATGGTTGAACATCTAATTAAAGCAAATTAAGTAGATAACATTAACCCTTAAAATCTTTGGTGAGGAAATGTCTTCTTAATTACATGAAGGCTGCTCAGTGAAACAGATGGAAAGGACAAGTTAAGACATTTCATGTTGTTTGTCGTAGTTTCTTTTATACTAAATTATATTCTTAAAGATTATTTTAGGATGCAATATTGCATAATGGATGTGTGCTTACTACATTTCATCTTGCTGTTAAGCCAAAGATATTCTGTAAATTTTGATTATCTCGATCATTCTTAATCTTGAATCAGTCTTTTAGATGTTATGATATTCTTTGCATTGATAATCATAGGAAGTATGTGCAATCTTAAATTTGCATCATTCTGCTAAAGTTTAATATGTCTTAAACATGTTTTTATTGCTCTGGGATTTTCAAGAGATTGTATTTCCTAGGAAAATTGTCTAACGGACAGAGTTTATGTGGCCTGAGTGACAACTGAATTTTAGGCAAGCATTTGCAAAAGTTCAAGAATAACTTGGCAAAGAATAAAAAATTCACAAGTTTTTGAGGTTAAAGATTTTTCAATGATGTCGATTGTCGTTTTAATAGAACTTTTAACTTTTTGCAAACATTTACTCAAAAATCCTTTGGCAAGGACGCACAAGTCTCATGACATGATAAGTGTACCATATTTTTCATAAATCTTCAAGTAAAATTGTTCCCCATTATTTTTTCCCATGACTAGATGTGGAAAATTGCGTTTAAATAGGACGATTCTTCCTGTACCACATTGTGCATACATGTTAGTGGGAGATCCCCCTCATTCACTGAGAACTTCAATATTAAACAAAATCTTTACCGGTAATTTCTTATTTATTCTCAGTTTTTCTTATTTTTTCCATAAACATTCACTATTTTTTTTCTTGTTTCCTGCTGGCTGTTCCTGCTAACTCTCTTTTTAAAGATTTTATTCCCCTTCTCAATATTTTATATAGCGTTTCATCCTACTATGCTGGTAAAATCTTATTCAGAAATTTAATCTTATTTTCTATTTTTGACGACATAAATATAATGGATAGCAATTATGTAAATTTTGAATTTTGAATTCTCTCTCTCTCTTTATATTCATGTTATCGTTTTAAATTTAATTTCTATCAGTAGTTTATTCTTATTCTTATTTGTTTATCTGTATTTCTTTCCTCGTTTACATTTCATCAATATATCAAACATTCCACTTCTTAAAAAACAGTACTTCCTTTCGTTCGGTGGGTGACCCATTGAGCAAGATATGTGTATTCATGTACATAACAGTTTTTATAGCACCTTTGCAAAGTTTAGAATCAATGAAATTGTTGTAAATGAATGATTATACCTTTGCAGGGCACCCATATTATCCTTACAGCAAGCAAATAAAATCAATGTTGTCTCATTGATGAACAATTATCTGATTAGCAAGTCAATCATGTTTTGTGTGTATGTGGCTCGAACTGACCAATCTTTAACACATTACTAATTTTCAAAGCATTTCCCACCCTCAAGAGAAAGAGAGAGACAGAGGGAGGAGATTCTAGGATTCTTTAGAAGCCCTCTGCTTGCTTGATAGCATAAATCTACTGGAGAAAGAGTGAATCCTATTCCTATTCACAATGGATGTGTCTGCCGAGCCTGCCCTTTAAACCAACATCCCCATTGAAAAGTGGCAGGATAGGGCGATGGCAACTGCATTGCTCAAGTTAGGGGGGGGGGGGGGGGGGAGAGGTCAAAATTGATTGTTCTTGTCCCATCCAATCCCATCCCTCGTGACAAAAAATATATTATTGCAGTTTAATTATACAGTTTACTAAAAATGGAAACCTAAATTCGGTCAGTTATACCATTTAAAAATTTAAAGTTCACTCACAATGTTCTATACCTCCTAAACGCAAGTTGATTTTCAGCGAAGATGTTGCGACTTCTCACTAGATTTTTCATCAAATAACTGTCTGTTATATATTCCAGAAGCTTACAAGTGCTTGCTATCGTGATAGAATGGGTCTATGGTCGAACCTTTCTTTAAGACAGGGACTAATATTGACCTGGGCATAGTTTCACAAAACCGTCATTATTACAAGTTTGCCAACATCCTATTGCAATGCATTTAATAAAATTAATACCTGTTGCAATGGGATGTCAGCAAACCAGTAGATGGGATGTTTGGTGAAACGATGATCAGATCTTCAGCTGTAATCTTGAGAGCTTGGGTTTTAAATCTGTTCTGGGCCTAGAGCTTTTGATGTGTAAATGTTAAGAAGTAATTTCTTAAACACCCTTGAGGTTGACTTTAATGAGTATATCTGAGTTTTTTAGGGTTTATTTTAACTATGAATGAATAAACGCACTAAATAAAATACATACATACAAAAACATATAGTAAAAACAAAAACACGTCCATACACAAAAATGTAATGGATAACCAGATTTTACTTGCGGTGCTTTATAAAATATATTTATTTTATTCATTGTGAAAATCTATAGAATAATTCAACATAAATTAAAAGAACTGGTGTATCATTTGACATGAAAGATCAACATTGCATGATTCTAGAAGATGCTTAATTTTCTCTGAATGATTTCTTGACGACCACAAGCAATACATACTAAAGACAATACATTAATTGAATTGTATCTATAAAGACAAATAGACAATGCCAATAATACAACAATGAATGGACTTAAACAGTACTCTGCCTCTACTACAAAAAACATTTTCATGACATACACTACTTTGTATCTTCCTCAAGTAATTCAACCACCAATAAAGCAGGAATAACTTTGGTTTATATCATTACAATAACTTCCTTCTCAATAGCCGTTTGTATATTCGTTAAAGCTTCATTACTACTGATGAATAAAATGCACTATGAAATATAAAAAATGTGGGGGTCATTCTGAGTATTTTTAAGCATTTATGGTGCACAGACATAAATAAAAAAACAACAACAAGGAGATCTATTATCACTGTCTATTCAAAGTTTTAGTACACAGGCTAAGTGACGATGATTAAAATTATTCTGTTTTCTAAATCCCAGGAAACATTATAGTACCAAGAGCAAATTGAAAGAATGTATTATTCTGTTTAACCTTTTTAACTTGCCACTAATTCCACTACCGCATGTAACTAGCTTGTAACATAATCATCATTTATTAAAGTCTGCATATTCCCCCTTTTGAGGGGTTACTGACTTTCACACTATGATGACACTTCTTCAAGCATCCTCTCCAATTAGACCAAGAACCTTAATACTGCTTTCTTTTTTCACCATATCTTTTCATGAAATCTTCATTCTTCCTTTCCATATTATGCCATTCACTTCAATTTCCCATGCTCTTTTCATACGTTCTCTTCACTCTTTTTTTTGACACCCATCCTTTCCATGAGCTCGCGTGTGTTCTATCTATCAGACTGCTACGCACCACATATCTTCCCCTTCATGGCTATTTTAGCTTTTAGCTACAATACATATTCTAAATTTTGTGTAGGAAGTAAATTATACTTCCGTTCTTCTATGCATGTACAAATTACAAAAATATGCTGAAGGCATTTTTGAGGTGATAATATCTTATTTACCATAATAATAATAATAATATTCAGTTCTTGTATAGCGCATATCACATTATATAACGTCTCTATGCGCTTCCAAAGAGCTTTGGAAATTATTACCCTAGCTTTAAAAGGCATGAGTGTCACTTTCAATATGTTCTAGAATAAGAGGAGAAAAGTGGCAAGTGTATAACTCAAGAGCTTTGAGAGTAGATTAATAAGCACTACTGCAAAACCAGAAAGTCTTGGGTATTGTAAATTGCTTCATTTACAACCTGTATAGTATAGCACAAATCTTTCCCAAACATGGACTAGTTGTGAAAATTACCCACTGTTTTATGCATGTAAGGTATTATGATTTTGCAGTTAAATTTGGACCAAGCCACATGCATTCTATTTAAAATAGTTAAATATCATATATATACATGTACCTACTGTAATAAAGAGTATTAGAAGTGTACATTAAAATTAACTTTTGGTCCAATTTTGCACTATCTTTGAAGAATCTGCATAACATTACAGCATTAATGTACATTTACATAGATCTCATACACATTATTCACATAGAAATCTAGCTATACCTCTCTACTAACAGTGCTGATTTTAAATCCTTATTAAAAGGGAGTGGGGCAAGGATAATCTTGAGATAATTATTTATTGGCCAGAAGTTTGAGGCTGAATCCATTATATTACAACCTCATTCTTATATTTACTCAAGTTTATGCGAAAGGCGGAACAATTAAACTGGGACAAGACAACACTTACCACACTTAAGTAAATGCTTGATTCATATAAAAATCTATATAAAATGATATATAAAAGGGAAGCCATTAATCAAAGCTTTCAGACCCCATCATAGTTCATAGCCATCAGACTGGACCAATGATCCTCAAGAGACAGATGGACCTCTCCAGGGGGGTGTTTCACAGAACTTGTCATCAGTGATAAATGACAGTTTTTGTTATAAGCTAATGAAATCCTTGCTTCTGATTGGTTATCAGCAGATTTGTCACTGATTTTGGCATTTGTCAGTGAAAAAAGGCTTTGTGAAACGGGTCCCACTGGACCATCCTCAGATGAGCTCCACGTAGTTTGCTGGGAAAAGACCGAATTCGCCACTGGGGGCCTGCCCCCTCCACCATCCTTCATCGATCTGCTCAATCTGTGTGATGATGTCACCGGGGT
Source organism: Strongylocentrotus droebachiensis (assembly GCA_035222895.1). Classification (NCBI taxonomy): domain Eukaryota; kingdom Metazoa; phylum Echinodermata; class Echinoidea; order Camarodonta; family Strongylocentrotidae; genus Strongylocentrotus; species Strongylocentrotus droebachiensis. The sequence goes on along the minus strand of JAVYIG010001804.1, from coordinate 111,353 downwards.
CAAAGGTCACCTCTGTATCATCCTCGGCCTGGTAGTCGTAGAGAGCCCTCGCTGTCATGCCCTGGTCCTGGTCCTGGCCCTGGCCCTGGTCCTGCAATGCTTCTAGGAGGACCAAAACAAAATGCCCAATTAGTCTACTGGTACTTGTTTGATAAAGGATACTAGTTTGTGGTCTACGTTTTTCTTTGTTAAACATTATCTTACAAGGTTCGGTTTAACTGAATTAGTAGAATATGGGCCATAGCGACTATTTCATTTTTGGTCAGTCAAAGATCTTTCAATCCTCCAATGGTCAAAGATGGTAATCTATAGGGTGTAGTCATCCCAGTCGATATATAATAATTAAATATCAGTATTCTGTAAGAAATTAATAATAAACACAAAATAATTAAAAAGTACATCAACATTTTTTTAGGTTGGGGGGGGGGGGGGGGGGGGGGGTGGTAGTTGTTGGACCATAATCGCCAATAAGACTTTATTATTTATTTATTCATACATATTTTTATACAGGTACAGAAGATCAGAAATAAATTTGTTGAATAATGTCCAGAAAGCAAATCATATCAACAAGAAAATTTAAAGAAGTTCCTTTTTAATCAATTTTCAAACTGGAAGATATTAAAAAACTCAAAGCCCTGCTTTAGTGACACCCCGATATCCTCAGTGGCACATAAACACCATTCTGTGACAGGAAAAATGACTAACCTTGATTTTCATAAAGTTCTTGTTCAGGTTCCTCTGGGTAAGGATCCTGAGCTGGCGCTTGGTCTTGGTATGGGTCCGACTGAGCTTCTGGTTGGTACTGATCCTGCTCGGTCTGAACCTGGTCTTGATACGGATCTGAATAAGGTTCTGGCTCGGGCTCGTATGCAGGTTCTGGGTCCTGTTCGTATACTGGTTCCGGCTCATGTTCTGGTTCCCATTCTGGTTCTGGCTCTGGCTCTGGTTCCCGTACTGGTTCTGGTGCCCGTACTGGTTCCGGTTCTGGTTCCGGTTGCCGTACTGGTTCCGGCTCAGGGACAGGCATGGGAGGTCTGGCAGCCGGAGGTCTGACGGCGGGAGCACGTGATACTGGAGGTGGGGCTTCCTGGTCTTCTTCGACCGGCTCTGAAGAACTCTGCTTTCTCTGAGATATCATTGCTGCCATTTCCTGTTTTTTGAGAATAGTTCAGAAACTCTCAGGATCAATTAGGCACTAGGCATTTTTTCCCTCAAGTTACAGTACCTGAAGGTTCATTACATTTGTGACTATTTAACAATATTAATACGACTTGAAAACAATGAGCATGTAGTGCAAAGCCGACCTGATCAATTGGGTAATAGAGTGAGAAGATGAGTAATCAGGCAAGTGTAGCCATCCAAACATTATCTATTGACATGGTTTCCACATTTGTATCCTAGAAAACGATGCAATATCTGTTTTTAATAATTATTTTCATGAAGAGGCACATACATTACAAAATGATATGATTCAAGACCCCCAAGGAAAATCTATTGTAGCCTCGTCATCATACCCCTGTGTCCTACTCTCCCTCTCTCTTGCTCTCTTTTCCTTTCTCGTTATCTCTCTCCCTCTCTTTTATTTTCTATCCCTTTTTTCGGGACTTCCCACATGATCAAACTGGATACTGAATATTAACATGTTTTGTATAACATGACTGGAAAGGCCACCCATCTACAGTGGTAATTCTCTATCGTTTTGCTTGAGTGGCCTTTGATAATAGATAGGTTGACTGTATTCCGAGTCTCAATACATACCTTTTTCCTCTCATCTGATTGCCCTGTCCTTCGTGTAGGAGCCGCATCTGATTGCTGTTTGTTTTCCTGTTAAAACCATAATAATCTTGGAAAGTCAAGGTTATGGCCTCTCCCTTGCTTTAAAGGCTCGTTCACATATGATGCAGCAGACTGCTTCATTTGTTAACTCTTTATATGCCACACAAATAATCTCCCTGTGCCACACTGTATTTATCAATATAAGAGGGTGATAACTGATATACCAAAGGCTCCCAGATGTTATCATTAGAATTGTTATCATTATTCCTCCTCCTCCTCCTCCTCCTCCTCCTCCTCCTCCTCCTCCTCCTCCTCCTCCTCCTCCTCCTCCTCCTCCTCCTCCTCCTCCTCCTCCTCCTCCTCCTCCTCCTCCTCCTCCTCCTCCTCCTCCTCCTCCTCCTCCTCCTCCTCCTCCTCCTCCTCCTCCTCCTCCTCCTCCTCCTCCTCCTCCTCCTCCTCCTCCTCCTCCTCCTCCTCCTCCTCCTCCTCCTCCTCCTCTTCTTCTTTGTCTTGTTATTATTACTGCTATTTATTATTATCATTACTATTGTTCTTATTATTAATATTATCATCATCATCAGCAAACCTAAGATGACTTACCCATCTTGACTGTTCTGCCTTGACAGCATCTTCATGTGATCTCTGTTCTTGTCTCCTACAAGAATTGATAAAAGGGAAATGTCTTCATTACAGGTGCTCCATCCCTTCAATAACACTTAGCTTTGAACAATTGTCATAAACGAACTTTCACAAATAATTTTGGAATACAACTCTTGTTTTCACTTGCTAAATTGTGTTAGAAATACATTTACCATGGGAAGAATAAACTAATAAAAGTAGCTGTTTCTTTGTCAGAAAGAAAAATACGGCATTCTTAAGTCAAAACACGTATGTTCCATTCTAAAGCCAGATTTTGGAGTTAATATCAGAGCTAAGCAACTGACAAATATTCAAATGAATTTGATTGATCAGAATAGCATAATCTCAAATAAACACCCCCAAATTTTTAACCTGATACAGATATATGCATGATTAAATGTCAATGGGAAATTCAAAGTTCTGAACAGCATATTCTGTAAAAAATTCACATCAACAGAAATGTACAATTACAACTACATGGCAAAACTGCTCTCTACTTCTGTATATTATTCTTCTTTACCATCTAACCCCCCCCCCCCAAAAAAAAAGCACACAACCAGTCTAAGAAATTAGATGGCAAATAAATTTTAAGGGTGATTGTACAGAATACTGTGTAAAAAATACAAACATAAAGACCAAATACATGTTGTTCTTTAAAGGTACTGTCCCGTTTGCAGGCCCCCAAAAATGAAAAGGTTAAATTCCAACGGGCATTTGAAAGATAATACTAAATAAATGTAGAACTTCCCTAAAAAAAGGGGGCTAAAAAATGTCTCTAAGTGGGAAAATAACGACTATTAGTTGTCAAATTGACTTAAGTGCTACCAAGTCAGTAAGTAGTAGTCTGATTTTCAGACCCTTGTACCGAATGGTTGTACGTTTTGTGCTGCGCAAAGATTTAATCAGTTTAATTTTGGCCATTACAAGAAGTGGGCTATTGATGTGGACAAATGCTGATGTAGACAAATGCTCATGTACCCTTTACAGCTCATTTTATGTATGTTATTACCAAAGAAGAAAAAAGCCAGTCAGTCACTCAATAGCGTCTGACAGTGCAGTCTAGCAAGTAAACGGGTTTCCTTCCATAATTTGAATATTAGGACACTGCTAACATTTAAATTTCACAGATAGGACATAGATTACATAATATTCATAATTCCTGCAAAGTTCTACAGAATTTGATGTTGGTTGCAAAAGGGACATAGTATCTTTAACATTAGTCAAAAGCACTTACTTTCTACCCTCAACATCTTTCATTTTATCTGCCGTTCTTTTCTCGCGTTCAGCACCTTCCCTCTTTTCTCTCTCCACTCTCTCCTTATCAATGACGTCACGTTCTTGCTGTTTCTTGGCGGTCTCTTGCTTGACACGGTTCTTCTCATCACTCTGTTGTCACCAAACAAAGCATTATAAGGGAAGAGGAAAAAAGATAAAGAGAATTTTGTGATGAAGGGAAAGAACAAATGGAGGTAAAGAAAAGAAAAGGAGAACAAAAATAGGTTTATGTATACAACAGGAGAGATAAAAGGAAGAGAGGGGAAAAGAAAAGTGATGCAATTTTATTATTTTTTAAATACAAAAGCAGTAGGAATAAGTGATTACAAGACATAGAATGCGATAAAGAGAGTAATATAACATGGATAAAGACAGGAACAAAAGAAGTAGAGAATGAGAAAAAACAAAGAAGCATGAGATGAGATGATGATGTAGAAAATGAATCTGTTGATCATTTCAATTTGCCAAGGGAATTCAGTTCTCTTGGTTTACCAGGTCTTGTCACGTTAATTATAAATTTGCTTAATTTATTTTTACTACCGGTACATCGGAGAGAGTATTTTGAGAATAATGTATGCAAAGTGGATTCTGTCCATAAAGATGCTATCATTCATAGTGGATGAATGAAGTGACCAATAACCAGGGGTTAGGGAGAGAAACATGCACAAATTGAAATACATTAACTAGTATTCAACAGGTCTACTGCTCAAAACCTTGGTTCTGAAGTGGTTAAAGCCCCATTGCACTACCTCTACATGTATATAGCAAACAATGCCTAATCGGTGCCTGTTGGTCCCCCATGATCCTCTTTTTCTTATGTTAATTGAGAGCTGATTTGATGAGATAACCACCTGCAGTGACCTTGCAGGGAGGTATAATCCCCTCTGGCCAAACTAGTGTAGACAAGACAGTCTTTAAAGGGATCGTGTAACAATGTTCAACCTGAGATACACGGCCCTACGTGTTATCAGTGTCTGTGATATCGTGTAATATTGAAGCCCTAAAAAAATTGCGCTTCAAAATGATCAAGAAGTGCCTCAAAAAGTAAAAATCTTTGAGTGACCGGTTTTACCATACTCGTTTTCCCCAATAGACTGTAGTGTTATGAAAACCGTCAGGCGAACGGTTTTCAAAATTTGTAATTTCAATCATAAATATCTTGATGATCAGACAGGCGATCGGCTTGTAAAAGTCATGGGGTTCCTGACTGACCCAAAGGTTTATAATTATCATTGCATCATGAGCTAAATCCAACATTTTATTTCAGAATCTGAGACAAAGTTACCGGATCCCTTTAAAGGAGAAACCCACCTCTGTATCTTGCCAGAATTTATCGCTCCTCTTTGACTTGATCTCCATGGCAGCATTGGTCTTCTTGTAGACAGATCCCACTGGTCCTGTCTGTCCAGCATCTACGGTTGGTTTCTCCTTGTGGAAGCCGTAGTTGGAGCCGGAAGATTTGGCCACCAGTTTTAAGATGCTTTCCTCGTCGATGTCATCTTCTGAGCGAGCATTTACGGTCACGTGGGCTCCCTGAAATATAGAATAGAATGAATATGGAGATATAACCCCTGCCATGCCACCATCAATAAATCATACATGTATGTACAACTCACGCACATTCAGATGGTCTGGTTTTCAATAGACACGGACGGGCCTTTTTTTCAGAGGACCTATAACAATATATTTTGAGTAGTGTTCCAGAGGAGAAAATCACATAAAAAAATAGAAACTAACAATATTTGTGTAAACAATAAACAGGAGGGTTGTCTAAGACTATATTACAATCCATTGATAAATTGCCAATTTGAGATTCATATAGATTTAGTAATAACTCTCTTATAATTGGTCAGATATGATTTCAAACTTTCTCCTCTCTGTTTCTCAAATTGTTCCGCCTTCATACAAATGAACTTAATACAGAGTCTTGGATTGCCATAAATGGTAGACAGGAACAAAGAAAAAGGAGAAAGAAATTTGAAATACAAAAATAAAATGGTTTGCTGTCATCATACCCTGAATAATTTGGCCACATCTTGGACATGTCGTGCACAGGTTCCCTTCTTAGAAACAGGGGCTCCATCACCAATCTGCAGATTAAAGACAAACATGTCAGATCATCATGTACTATATCAAAGGGTTGAGGTTAGAGTTTAAAGCTAACATGGAACTGCACTTGAGAGAGATGGGCTAAAAGCAAATAAGAAGTGGCTATCATGCAGCACATCAGGTGTTTAGAGTGCTTACAAACAAACTAACAAATACTCCTGACGACGGATAGTCAATCTGTTCGTAACGTAGAGCCACTCCTACCACCCGTCCTCTCCAACCGGCACTATAGTTCTCATTAGATCTATAAGCTAAGAAAGATAACCAACAGTCTTTTTCAAGACTATCAACAGTCCTTTCCAGGACTACACATACTCAAGAAAGAAAGATTACCGAGAGTCCTTTTCTTGACTCCCAATCCTCTCCCTCTCTCACATGGTGCAACCGCAAGCCTATTGTATAACAAATACTAGCTGGAAATTAGGTGGTACAAGACAAGCTCCTGTGACAATTCCTCCGTGGACAACATCCCACACTAAACCAAGTCCTAAATTCAACCCAGGACCTGTGTATTTAACAGTGAAAAAAATACACGGGGCTCAGGGCAAGTTAGCCCCCGAAATGCCCAAAATAGCCTCCGAAAATCAGAAAAGAGCCCCTGTAAATTTGCATAGAGTTCAATGCAAAACAAATTTTAGAATGTTATTTTCATGCAGGCAAGCTTGAAAAATAGCCCCCGAAAAATAAATATTAATTTTTTCCCTGGTATTTAATGCTAACTCTAACCCCAAACCAAATTGAATATCCAATTGCAACCCCAATTATAACCCTATACCTTTTATGAAATAAAGCCTGGAGGGATTGTCACTGGAGCAAATATTGGTTCATCCAAAATCACACTTACTGAAAAGCACAAACGTCATGCACACGGTTCTCCAGCTTCATTTAATTATTGTTGGTAATTAATTAAGTACATGTACATGTAGATGTAGACCTACTAAACATTTTCTACAAAAATTGATTAGCAAAAATCATTCATCTGTGGACTTGAACACCCAGTGCATGTTTCTGATATTTCTAGAGCTCAGCCTTCTCATTTTAGAAAAAAAAGGGCGCATTTCAACAATTCTGTGACTTCATTTTGAGAATATATAGGCTACTACTTACCCAGTTGATGAGTACATTCTTATGAAGATTGCTGTTAGGGTCAATGACCCTCAAGAAGCAATACTGGATCTTGGCACAGTTCATGGTATCTGCCATCTCCTCAATGCCATCCTCTACACAAAAAAAACACAGGAAATAAAAACCCAAAGAAATAATAACAACAAGTAAAATAAAACAAAACAATACAACATCTGAATTCATAATCAAGTGATACATACATCTGGAAACAGTTTATTAATGCTACAATAGATTAGTTCATGGACACCATCTGGATATTTGTTCATGAAAATTATGTAATTACTATTCATTTATGTAATTTATGGTACATATATATGATACACAAGCAGATTTAAATGTTCTTTTTAAAAGGGTTAAACCTAAAGGTTTTCTTGAAGCACCTCCATCACTTTGGCAGTGATTAATCTAAAATGCATAAAGATTACTCTTTATAAAATGCAAACAGATCCATGGATATTTGAGGTCATTTGCAGCACTATGTGCTACATGTAGATCTACAAAGGTCCATTTTTAACCATAAATTTGTCATAATACAATTCTGACAATACAAGTTATAAATTTTGCCGCCCCCTTAAACAAAAATGAATGTCTGACCATTCTCTTTAGGGATTTTTAGCAGCATTTTCTTCCTTTTGGTTGTCACTTCCTGAGGTCTGTAAACTGACACTTGAAAATATCTACATGTACAGTATCTTTGATTTTTTCTTGCCCATTATAAATATTTTAGTAAAACTGTTATTACTCTTTTTATTCTGCTGTGAGGTGCAATGTGATCAATTTCATCATTATGTTGACATTCAAGACTTTTTTCTAATTAATACATACTACGCTATGTAAAGTATATACATGATACATAATACATACCTCCAGTGTCATCTACCTTCAAGTCATATGTTTTTCCTTCGTAGCCAAAAACAACCCTGTGGAGGAAAGATGAAGCCAGAATTGTGATGAGAGATAGAGAGAGAGAGAGAGAGAGAAAGAGAGAAAGGGGGGGGGGGGGGGGGGGAAGAAAGAAGTGAGAAAGAGAAAATACAGGAAGTGGGAAGGCATGACAGATAATAATTACATTGAAGTACAAGTAGACTGATCACATCGTTTCTTCAGGGCATGACCACACATAGGTACATTACTATATATCCTGGCTGTGTATTAAAAGCTGCATGTGCTATTGATTCTCAACATTTCAAACACTACTGTACAAAACTCAACTGATTTCACTAAAAATCGGTACTTTAGTGACGATTGATGACACCTAAATACAATTTGTTCAACTTTCCGATGTTAGAAAGAATTGTTTAAAAATTAAAATTGTGAGTCTACTGTCAAACTTGCCGATCAGCCGCATCGGCATGATTGTGGCATCCGTGTGTTATGAGTGTATTGACTATTCATGTATTCAAATGCTGCCTATTAACACGTAGTGCAGTGCTAGAGGTCAATACGCATTCGCATTGACCCTATGCTTTGCTGGAGTGGGCGTGACCTCTGTCTCTGTGTATTGTTAATAGGACTTAGACCCTAGTCTTATATTAGGAGGCTTAGTTCTAGAAGTTTGACTACTACTGTACTACTACTACTACTATTATTATTATTATTTATATAGAACTCTACTATGCTTTTCCCAGAGCGGCCCAAAGCGCTTACAACAAGAAGAATCCTACAAAAAATACTTCTTGCTCGATCCAGTCCAGAGACCAAGCAAATGATAACTGTAATTATGGTCTATAATTAATTTACCTGCATTGTACATATAGGGGGAATGAGGGCATCACCATCATATCACTAAAAATTATGGCCGGAGAGTGTGATAGACACAGAAATATGGGGTGAAATTAAGCAGTCCATACCCGGAAGTTGGCAACCATCGGTCATGACGCGCAATTAACACGGGTAGTTTCCCCGTGACTTGAGCTCGCCGACAAGGCCAGCGCCCCTGGTTCAACTCAGTTTCCGCAACCACACATATTCACACACCTGTTCCTCTTTCAAACAGGAACACCGATATCTCATCTCTTGGATTCTAACCAGTATGGTTATACTTACCAGTCTGTGGATGATTTGTCACTACAGACATCCGTGTATGCTTTCATCAAGGCATCTCGATGTTTTACAAAACTGATCGACATTTTGATTTCAGAAATCTCTTCCTCCTCTTGATCTATCCTGTAATGTTATTCCCGTAGATGGCGCTTGACATGTTCTGTCTTGGATCAGAGTGTCTACTTCAGTTTGCTTCTTTTCCGTATGTTTTTTACTGCTTGTTTTTGCGATTTTGCTCTTATCTGCCACCTAACTGTCCAAAACTGCAGCCTTCAGATCCATTATAAACCTTATTGTTAATTTAATATTCATAATGGCCTAGCTACAAATGAGATGTCTGATATAGGGGGCAAGTGCTGCTGCTGCGATAGTAAAAAGCCCCCATGCACGGGCCCCTCCCGGCCGAATCCGCTATTATTATTCCCTCTTTCTGGGAAAATAGGGGATCGGGTCGGGGATCGGGTGGGGGTGGAAGCTCCAGCCTCTTCCCACTTTTTATCAGTTTATTACACGTTTCAAAATGCGTTAAACACATTTCATCATGCTTATGTACGCCGTAATTGTGTTGTAACAAAATAACTTGAGATAATACTTTTGGGCTTCCTCGATCATGACTTTGCATGAGATTAAAGGACAATCCAACCCTTGGTGTAATTAGTTTATTAAAGCATCAAAAAAAGAGATGAAGAATAATAACAAAAGTTTGAATTTAATCCGACCAATGAAATATGCGATCACTAAATATCAAATTTGGAGTATGGTCTGTGGAAAATGGTGCAGCCATGCATGGGACAACTTTGTCTACTTATAATCTTCAAAGGGCTATATTATCTTCTTCTCAACCCCACATGCAGCTCATCATTTAGTATTATTTTCTGTACCCTCAATCTCTCACTTCTTTTTGTCATTGTCTACTCTTTGTATTATGACCGTGTTGTTCTATCTTTGTCGTGTAAAGTATTGTCTTGTCCCTTTCTCGTCTCTGTTGGCATCCCCCTTTTTCTTTCCCCTATTTTGTAGTTCCTTTTGTAGTTACTGATTAGTTAATTTAATTACTCATTATTCCTAAGTTTCATTTGAGGTGTTCACACTTGTACAAGCATTGCTTTTTAGTGGACCCCTCTGTTTCCAACATGTATTTCTTAAATTTGTTTTAAATGCTTATAATTGATTTGTAATGTTTTGTTGGAAACATGAATAAATTTGAAATCTCTTGAAATCTCTACCATGCAGCCTATTCTTAAGATTCGTATGTAGATTACCAGTTATGAAAGCAGGCACATCAAACATTGCTTACACCGTCTTTGCGAGAAGCGAAGTGTTTTAATGTGCATAGAATGCGACTCTCCTAGGTACAGGGTGTTTTCGCGCATATCCGAGCACGCAACAAAAACAGAGGGGAGGGGCGCACTTACACTCGAACAACTTTTGATCTCCAATTTAGCTTTGGTCATAATTTTGTAACAAAAATATCTTGACTTAATTCCTTCACAAGTGTCATTAATCATCCCTCTTTCTCTCACCTCTCTCACCAATACTGGCATCACGATGACTCAGTTAAATCGTCAGACCGACTCCAAACCAATCAACTTGTAGCCATTTGGGATAACTGTTATTTGTTTCTTTGGTCTATTGTTTGTTAGGTGTCTGTCTTGGTGTAATATTAATAGTGTAGTGCATAATCAAGTCACTTTAATAGCATTAAATCAAACTGCTCAGGGATTCTTCAATGCTCTCCACTCTATTTAGAAAGTCCCTTATTCAAAGATTTGAAGAAAACAAAATAAAACCTTACAAATCTCTCTCCTTATTCTCTCAAGAGCACCACTGCTATCACTTCAGCCCAACAATCCCCCCCCCAATTTCTTTTTTTCTTCGCTACATATTTTTAATTTATTGATTTTCTATGTATACTTTGTTTTCAAGACGTATTGTTAATCAGCCTCCGAGGGACTAATACTTCAACAAGCTCTAATTCTAGTTAGTTCCTCTTTTCTTATGCCATTACTATTATATTTGTTGTTTCTTTGTATATTTGTTGTAGTATACTTTATTCAATGTATTATGTTTTGCATGCAAGCCTTTTATTAAGTCAGAGCAGACCGGGAGCCAAATATCTGAAAAAGCGGCTCCCGGTCCTTAATTTTTTTAGAGAACCGGGAGCCGTTTTCCAGGACCAGGAGCCGTTTCCAAAATTGATGATAATATGTATTTTTTTTAATTATTTGTTAAACGTTACCTTTTATTTATACATACGGTAGTTTAATTTCTAGTTTACATTTTGAGCACTCTTAATATTAAATCACTCATACCTTGGATAATGTAGTTGTTGTAGTTCATGTTTAATACTATTTTCATGCCGTTAAATGTCAAAAATTGAAAAATGTTAGGAAGGGGGGAATTAAATTATTTTTATAAAAAAAATACTTAAGAAAAACCATCTATAATGACAATGCAGAGCTGCCAACCTGTCACTTTCAAAAAACATATTATTCAGCTTGAAAAAGCATATTTTAGGTGAAAAAACAGATTTTGCCTGTTTAACGTGTTTGTTATTTAGACCTGTCACTTAAAAAAATAAAAAAATAAAAAAATAAAAAAATAAAATAATAACAAAAAAAAAATAAAAAAAGATTTGTTAAATATATTTACCCATTTTATCAGAAAAATCCATTATTTAAAACATCACAGAATTTTAGTCAATGAGTACGAGGGCCGCTGAATCAAGGCAAGTCTGGAGTTGCAATCAACTTTGTACATAAAGTCAATGCATCAGCAGGTCCGGTGTTCTGTTTTTCATTTGGCTTTTTGAAGATACCATTACATCCGAAGGGCATGCGATAGGCAAAAAAACTGGTAACAAAATCGCTGATTTCTTGATTTTTAGCGCTATTTTGATGAAACTGTTTCTTAAAACTGGGCTAAACCCCCGTGAGCTTTGGAAATATGGCTCCAATTCCGCATTTTTGACAGCAAAATTTGGCTTTTGGGATGGATTTTTGGAAGTTACATCTAGACTTTCTTGTACTGACACTGTGTGTGTAGTGCAGTACAGCACTGATGTCATTTGTGTGTGTATGCATGGCCTGGGGGCGTATTTTTTTTCCGTACCGCTAATGCGTCGCAGATGTTATTTCGACGACTTGAATAGAGGCAACATCCGACACTCACACACACTGACTCGCGCCACAATGATCTTGTCACGTTTTCAGATCATAACACATCAGCCGACAGTGCCGACGGTTATCCTTGATTTTAGGGGTTTAAATTATTTTCGATTGCTAATTTCAGCTAATGTCTCCCTGACCCTAATCCTATTCATAAACTCTACCCCCAACCAAAAACCTAGACTAAATAAACCTAATCTTAATCCTAGAATTTGATCAGTGCGGCGCGATTCAGTATGTGTGTCGGATGTTGTCTCTATTCAAGTCGTCGAAATAACCTCTGCGACGCATTAGCGGTACGGAAAAAAAATACGCGGCCTGGGGAAATGCGCTCGTCTTTGAGTGGTGTACATCCCCTGTATTGTGTGCTCCGTACTCCGCTAGGAGTAGGAGATAGCGGCCGATTTTAATTAGGATTCTCATTATATAATGATTTGTTAGGGTTCATTCAGTCCACGTTTAACTCGTATCAAGTAAGTTTTTGTCACATTTGTGAACATTTAGTGCTAGACATGTGGAAGTCTATGAAACAGAAAATGTTAATTCTCCCAGACCGGGCGCCAGAAATAAAAATGGACCGGCGCCCGGTACTCATTTTCCCCGTCTTACCGGGCGCCAAAAGTCAGGGACCGTAGGGTAAAAATCGCCCGGCGCCCGGTTAATAAAAGGCTTGTTTGCATGAGATATAAAATCATTTGAATCATCTTTCTCCTCACAAAAATCAAACACTCTACAATGTATTGTACACACTCACAAAGAAAGGTCTTAATCAGAACAAGTATAGTTCATATTTATCAGTGGCATATATTTTACAAATTGGCAGACTCAGACGTCTGCCCAGGAAAATTGTTCCTCTTTTTAACAGATATGAGTAGAAATTGTCACTTTATACAAACAAATGTTACATTTATCATTTATGCATGATTCTTTGAAATTTCCTTTCTCCAAATAATTGGACAGAATTCAATGAAAAGGGATAACATTTATACATTAAAATGGAATGACACCGGCATTAGTTTTTGTGATGTGCAAATTCAAAATCATGCAAACAAATCTTTATGATTGGTTCTACAAGAACTGGACAAACTTTTTGTATTAAATAATATAGAACATCACAAAAGATATTTGAGAAATCAACTCAAGGTCATGATCGTTTTCTACATATCTCAAGTTAAGATTAACCAACATGCAATGTTTGACAGATGATGAAAAAGGATTTCAATTTGCCTAAGGTTGATTTTGACGAGTTGTGTTAAAAAAAAAGCACATGGTGGAAATGACCTAAAATTTCCACAGATCTTTTAAACATATAGAGGACGTATGTGTACATTTGAGAATAATCATTTTCAATGCAAGTAATGGAGGGGCTTCAAGGTTACTCTTTGTTTCAAATTTTGAACAAAAATAATTCCACATGAATATCCAGGAATTCCCTTAGGATAATGTCCGAGTAATGCTCACATAACTTTCATGGGCACATATCCAGTTTTCTCCTCGATGTGTTTTTTTCAATTTGGTACAAAATGGCCATCATCTGCCTAAACTGGCTTTTCAGAAGAAACAATATTCTTATCTTGTAATTCTATATATCTAAGACTGATTGAAGGTTTGAAAACAAAATAATCACTGCATCATAGATGGACGTCTGATATACGCCCCTCTACCACTTACATCAGTTACCCATTCATTAAGTTTGATTCAGTTTAGACTGCCTCGTTTCTGTTATCCTGAAGTGATGTAGCCAAGCTCAGGAGTGAAATGTCATTGTATACTACGCTTCATTAGAAGGTCTAGAGGGTGATTTTGAAGACTTTCAGTACAGGGAATTTGGTTCTTAACCCACAGAATATTTGATGTTCTCTCTCCAATAGGCTTTCCTCTATTGGGATGGGAACCAGGGCTCATATTCATAAACATTAATAAGCCTACATGTCTGTTTGAAATTTAAACTTCTGATCTCACCACATAGTCTTTACATCAAAATTTTTCATCAGTTCAGCTCACTTAAGAATATCTACTACACGTTTACTGCCAATTACGACAGGAGGGTCATGTGAGGTCGTATCGCTGACAAAGGCTGTAGCTGAACATTTTGGTGATAAAGATTTCATATAAATTGCGATCAGAAATTCAACTTTCAACATACTTCAATACAGATGAACTTTGATGAATGAAGCCTACACGTAGTTGTCAACTTTATACAGTCAAACCTGCTTAAGCGACCACCTGTCTACAGGGACCACATTTTTTGTTTCCATTGAAAATGGTTTCTCATTGAATCATGTACTAAAGAAATCTGTACATGAAGACCACTTTTCTTGTCTCCCCTGGGTGGTCTTTATAGACAGGTTTCACTGTACTATGGTATATGTAATTTTTTGACAACTAGCTTGGTAAGGGTTTATGAATAAGGGACCAGGTGGTTCTCTTTATTCAGCCTATAGGAAATGAGTGCATTCCGTAATCAACAGGTAAATAACAGGAGCCATCTGGGCCCCATTTCACAAAACTTGTCTTTAGTGACAAATGACACGTTTTTGTTATAAGCTAGTGAAATCCTTGCTTCTGATTGGTTATCAGCAGATTTGTCACCGATTTTTGTCATTTGTCATTGAAAAAGGGGATTGATGAAACGGGTCCCTGGTTTCCATAGGCAGGACCCCACACTAACTTTTTGGGGAAGGGGGTTTGGATTGCACTTTTTACCATCTGTATAGACAAGCCCAAAGTAGAAACTTGAAAAATTATGGGGGTCCAGACCTAGATTTGGGCGTCCATGTGTCCCAGGGACCTGTCAGCGTCGTACCCTGCCATATGCAATGGATGAAGTTGGTCATCCATGCATTCTGAAGGTAGAAATGTTATTGAGCTACAAATATTTTGACTGTGTTGTTCTCACTCTGTCTGTACCTGTGCAAAGCATGCAGCTGAACATCAGATCACCTGTGTTCCTATTCTTACTGAGACCTGTCCAATCATACAGATTACCTCTCGTAATAAACCATTCCATTGTTATTCCCTTGAGTAGCCTTACATAATTATGCAAGGTTCAAGTTCAATGTCCATATGGAATACATGCATGGGTTTTACAAGAAGAAAAGACATTTCTCGATCTAGCTTTTAATATGTGGTCACAGGATCACGAGGCAATCTCGTAACCTAAGGCATCCAGATTCTGATCCAAGAGTTGCAGTGACGACTCCCTAAGACGAGAGAGGACTTGTTTCAATTCGGGCTTGCGGAAGACCTGCAATGAGAGAAAATAGAAATAGGTTGGAAACCATGAAACTCTATGACCCTTTTTCTTAATAAAGGTTTAATAAAGGAATTAAGTCTGAGGTCAAAGATTTTCGATTGGTTAAACAAGATTTGTGACCCCTGGTTTGGTTTAATAGAATCAGTAGAAATTAGTAGAATGTGGACCCATGACATCTATCCTACCTAAATAGAAGACAAATGAATAATAATGGATCTAGTAACCCAAGTCACCAATGTTGACTATAAGAAAAACTCTTTTATGTACAACTATAGAAGGAATATGGTTGTTCCTTTTAATAACCCAATCACAAACGTTGACTATTACAAAAGCTCTACCATGATATCTTAGTTGGAAGAGCAGTGGTCTCGTAATCCAGGGACCCGGGTTCGAAACCAAGTCGATGCGCTAGTGCCCTTTGGTAAGGCATTATTCCTCATTACTAGGTCCGTCTGAGAGGACCTAAAGCCATTGGTCCTCTGGTTGCTTACTAACAAGCATTTATGCTTTCTTAGCAGTCAGGTAAAATAACAACCACTACTACTACATATTAAACAAATAAGAAGTCATCCTTTTACTGACCTTATAGAGCTGGTACTGCTCTGAAGCCATGATGTCAGCTAGAACCAGGCAATGGTTGAACTGGTGAGTGGAATGGAGGACAGAATGTAGCAGGAGGCACATCCTAGGAATGCAGAGCTCTCTCAACCTTTGCATCTGACTCGAGCGTACCTCATCCACTTCTTCCTCATCCTCATCCTGTAAGAAAGGGATAAAGCAAAATTCAATCATACAAAAACGGGATAAACTGTAGAATACCCCAGCAATAGGGTTTATGTATGGGGGCAACCACTGCATAGGGTTCTTCTTGTTCTTCCAGTTGAGTACCGGCCTTTTAAATAGATTATCTTAATACTTTGTGCGATGCTTTTGTGCCGTGTGTGGCTCTGAAAACTGTCCTTCTAAATATTCAATAAGTAAAAAGTGTGGTGGTGCAAGTAAAAAGTTCCCCTGTGTACTGTCTACTCTGGCCTTAGGGCTAGGGTTTGGGTTAGGGCTAGGATTAGAATTGAATTCAGCTAGGAAACTTACCAGTATTCTTTGGATTTGCATTAGCTTCATTGGTGATTTGTCGGTCAACCAATAGACATCTAGTCAACTTTATGATGGGGGTATTCTAAAGTTGCCCCCCCCCCCCCATTAAAAAAAATTATGTAGGCAGTGCTCCACACATATTTTTTGTAGGGAGTCTTGATTGCACTTTCTAGGGTCTGTATTCATGAAGTCTAAGTCGAGAATTTCAAAATTTGGGGTTTCGGCACAATGGCTAATCAAAAGGATTCATGCTTACAAAAGTCTGGTCGACCATCCATCCGCCATCTACAAAGAGTAGCACATTGTACATGGTGTCTGAGACTCCCTTGGTGAGTGCTAGCACGGTCTGATCCCATCTCTCCAACTCCATCTAGACACAAGGATTGGAAGAATATTATTAAGATGCATGTATTAGCTCTTCAAGGAAATACTGAATGAAGAAACCAAACAGCAAACAAACACATGTAAATATTACTTAGCCTGGAGGAGTATTGCAAAGGAAATGCTTTAGAAATCATATTGTAAGAAACCTGTTTATTGGCAACAAAAAAAGTAAGTCACATGATAAAGGTTTTTCCAAGATAATAATCTATTCATGCTGCCAAATTTCAATAGGGTTCCCAGAAATTTAAAACAAACAAAAATCCTTGATTTTTCCCTGATAAGAGTTTCAAATTCCAGGATCATTTTTTCACCCTACATTAAATTTCAGTTTGAAACGTCTTCAATGAACAGTAGTAGCAGACACTAAAGCATAAGCATATATGGTTGTGCTGTTTGGCCATGAGACAAAATATGGATAACTGACAATCTTCTTTCATTGCCAGTTAAAAAATGCACAGATTTTTTCTCATTTGAGCAATTTTTCACCAATTTCCTGATTTTTCCCTAGTAGAAAAAAACTACAAAATATTTTTTTCCAGATTGCCAGGATAGCTGAGATCCCTGTACGAAAAATCAAAGGGTCCCATCTTAAAAAAGTACAAATGATTTCTTGCAGAAAATGGACCAACCTCATATTCCTTGTGCTCATGTTCAAAGCGCACTTTGTCGTGGAAGTTAGCGTCGTCCGGTAGGCAAGGAGGACCAGGCTTTTTGTTGTGGTAGTGAGCAAACCAATCATTGTAGGCGTCAAGGGCATCCTAAACAAAATTCAATTTCAATATTGATTTGATTCATTCCTCAAATGCAAAACATAATTGAACAAAGGTTGTATACAAAATTACATGCAGTATAAACACAAGCAAACACTGTTAAGTAAAGATGACATAACAAAGTGGCCTTGTATAAATGCACAAGAACTTCCAAAAGGCACTATCCACTTTTGACCAAACTGATTTTTGTATAAAAAGATGAATATGTGCATCGGACGCATTGGAATTAAATGCACTATATTGCATTAAATTGTTTATCTTTGACAGGTTCATATTTATTTTACAAATTTACGCTTCATTCCAAAAGGGACTTAATCCAGTACTATAATTACCAATCTGTTCATTTCAACCATGTTCATCATTTAACAGCCCGAGGAACATGTAAATGTAGAATGAATTCAGAATAGACCTCAAGCTCAAACAAGGTAATGTGCTACTTTAACCCGTAACAACTCTATCATTTATCGAAAAGTGGGTAGAAATAAAAAGGACTATCAAAAGCGATGCGTTCTCTTTTTAAAATACTGGTAATCGGCCCCTACTATGGGGTAATAATATATCTGTAAAGCTCTTTGAGAGGGTCTGCAGTCCTGAAATGCGATGTAAAAGAACAAACTATTATTATTATTATTTTACCAAGTAGGCCTTGATGCAGAGATATTCCCTGATAGCATTGGTATCTTCAGCGGGTGGGGAAACAGACCCTGCCCTGCCTACTGGTAATGGTTCCCTACTATGATAACACTACAGTGATCTTACCAAGTAGGCCTTGATGCAGAGATATTCTCTGATAGCATTGGTATCTTCAGCAGGTGGGGAAACAGACCCTGCCCTGTTTACTGGTAATGGTTCCCTACTAATGATAACACTACAGTGATCTTACCAAGTAGGCCTTGATGCAGAGATATTCTCTGATAGCATTGGTATCTTCAGCGGGTGGGGAAAGAGACCCTGCCATGGCCTTCCAGTTTCTGATGATCACATCGATGGAATCTTCTGGAAGCTTCTTGAAGACCTCTCTGGCTGCGTCATGCTTTGTGGTGGCTAAAGGGGAGATAGAAACATTAATTTGGGGACTTGGAAGATACAGGAGCAGGGCTGGTCAGATGGATTGTTGTTCATTTATTTACGAATTCAACTAAATATGTGTGATTGAAAGTACTAATTCCGTTTATAATATGTAATAATATTACATCTATAAAGTACCTTTTCATTAAAGTGCCTAAACAAGATATACTTACAAACAAAAAGGGAGAACATTATTATACAAAGCTTACATTAATTACAGAAGGAGAAGTATATTACAACAAATTAGAAAAGATAGCAATTCTTTAGAATTCTTTAGAATGAGGAGTTCCAGGTTTTGGGGGCAATAACGGAAAAAGCCCTATCACCTATCTGTTAACTAGTTTGAGGGACGGCAGGTGTATTATACATGGATGTGTGCGGATGGAGTAGATCATCTAGGTATGCTGGGGCCCGATTATTGAAATTATTAATCACATACATGTATATGTGACATCAGCACAACAAGAGTCAGTGGGCACTTATTACCTTAAAAAAAACTTTGTTAAACCTCACTTTCCTGGCATGATATGGGCTAAAGGTGAAGGAATAACAGATAAATTAGAATAGCATAAAACCCACACACACAAAACCCAATTTGGACTTTTATCTGTGGAACCATCTACTAACCAAGGAAAGTTCTGATGATAGCGTTGCTCTGCTTGACAGCTTCAGCCCTCTGTGATGGATCAAACACTAACCAGTCAATGGCTTCTATCTTACGACGATCCTCCTACAACAGAAACACAGTGTATCAAGGAAATTACAAATATTGTATTACATGTACCTCTTCATAGTATATGCCACACAAATAATCTTCCTGTGCCACATTGTATAAATCTTAGAATAGATGTACCAAAGGCTCCAGGGAGGTGTTTCATAAAGCTGTGTGTACAGTTACGCATGACTTTACAAATGACTTGAATATGAAGAGCTAAATGGGATTCTCGAATCCTTTTAATTGCATAAGCAAAAGTTGAAATATGCAGATGTAGATTAACCTTATCATTATTAACAAAATATTTTATTAAATGCAGTGTATCTTTGGCTACAATTTAATTGAGATTATGGGAAATACAGTAACATTATGTTAAAATGTCAGGAAAATTTTTGGGCATCCCATTTGGCTCTTCATATTCAAATCATTTGTAAAGTCATTCACAACTTTACGCACAGCTTTATGAGACACCCCCCAGGATTATTAACTGTTGACATGAAAGATCAATCTATACCGGTGTTAAAAGGGTTGTCATCGACAGGAAATGGTTAATTTTGTAAAGTCATTGTGTTGCACAAAGTGTAATAATAACAATAATATTTACAATGATAATACATTACATTTATATAGCGCATAACATGAACACTTCAATGTGCTTAACAATGGTATTATTATTATCCCTGGTCACTGGATTTGACGCCTAAACATAAGTGTGCACCATCTCCACTCATGTTAATGGCGTGGCTTGGATCGTAGATGAATTATGTGTTATTAAACTCCATCAAATCATTGAGACTGTATTTACCTGTGATGTAGCTGCTTCCAATGCTGCTGTGCGTACGATATCTGAACCAGGTTCCCCGTCCTCTTTGAATCTCAACGTCTCCACAACCTTCTTAGTGATTGCAGCTACATCCAATCCTGTCAATAAATCATGAAGAAATTCCATTAATTCTAGTTACTTTGGTTTTGTCTTTATTCTTCTACCCTTGCTGGGTGTATGTATGACAAAGAGACCAGGCCATGTTTCATATCTCCATTATCAAGAAATATCTATGTGTTGTTTATATCAAATCAACATTTAGAGCACAAATAAAGCAATCCAAGGAACTATAAAACTTTGCACAGTAACAAATGCATATTTGGAAGAAAAATATTGCAGATTTCGTGAGGGATATTTCCCAAACAAACATAAAATGGCAATGAATGAAAAACACAACAACAAGAGCGCCAAGTCAATTTAATTTTACAATAGTTCCTGGGCATGATGTTTTCTATTTAATCACAATGTTTGGTATCAGTATTGAACATTTTTAAACAATAAATTTTAATCCTAGGCATTTTTGGGAATGTGAGCAGTTAACCTTCATGTTTTGGCAAAATCTTTTAACAAGCAACACCTCTTTACACAGTTCAAGTTCAATGGCAACAAACAATACTGAAATCTCTTTTCTAGAACGCACAACTCTGCTGTTCTTACCTGCATCTTCAGCTAGCTGTAAGCAGTACTGTCTCTGACTCTTGTCATGGATGCCTGCAAAGAAAACATGGATGATCAGTTGATAATTGGGTGACACATGCTCTGGTGCCAATTGCCGTAATGTCAATTTCCTACATTGAATTCCTGACTTCAACTGTGGACTAAACAATACACCTAACCCTAATAATAATAATAAAACTTATTTTCGGTTCTTGTACAGCGCAAATCACATGCGCTTCCAAAGAGCTTTGGAAATGAAAAATTACCCTAACTCTAAGCAAAAATGCATTCACAATGCCAACCCTAATAGTTGTCCTTTGTTAACATAAAGTCTACAGGACATGGCTAATCAAATTCATATGAAAGTAGAAATGATGCCTCCGCCATAAAGCCATTTTACAATCATGGCTGTACTGGTGGCGACAATTTGTGCCGCTGCTTAAATTTTTGTGAAAAAACAATTACATTATTAACAAAATAAAATAAATATAAGGAAAAGGAAACCAATGGATTTGATAACCCCTGCAAAATTATTTACCCCTTCTAAAATGCTTTTCAAAAAAATCGAAACAATTCTTCTTACCTTCCAGAAACTTTGCATACCACACGACCTGCAAATCAGCTGGAAGTTGTGAAACGTATATGGCAACCAGTTCAGTCTTATTGTCAGAGATCAGATCCTGTATTAGTAGAACACAAATATCATTTCATTAGTAGTGTAGGGATTTATTTTGAACTTCTTAAACTCCCCTTCATTTCCATGATGTATCCCTTTCATACTAATAGGTTATAAATGGAAAAGATAATGCCGTATAAAATGAGGACATAGTATTTGTAAGAGGAAGACTAGTTTGTAGGGATTTATTTTGAACTTCTTAAACTCCCCTTCCTTTCCATGATTTATCCCTTTCATACTAATAGGTTATAAATGGAAAAGACAATGCCGTATAAAATGAGGACATAGTATTTGTAAGAGGAAGACTAGTTTGTAGGGATTTATTTTGAACTTCTTAAACTCCCCTTCATTTCCATGATTTATCCCTTTCATACTAATAGGTTATAAATGGAAAAGACAATGCCGTATAAAATGAGGACATAGTATTTGTAAGAGGAAGACTAGTTTGTAGGGATTTATTTTGAACTTCTTAAACTCCCCTTCATATCCATGATTTATCCCTTTCATACTAATAGGACATCCCTCATTCACATTCACCCTTTTCATCTGCCATCCTTTCATCTATCTATCTCTCTCTCTGATTGGTTTCAATGTTCACATGATGCAATCAAGCTTAAAGTATAATTTACATAATGAATATTCAATATATACCTTTTGTTTATGTTTGAATATTCAAGCATACTTGGTGATGGTGATTTATACTTGTATGTGACTGTTTGAATATTAATTTGTTTCTTCTACTTTGCATGGAATGTATGTGGAATGCTTCATAGCATGCAGTAAGCTTTTACACATTAAAACCTGGTCAGTTAGCCAGTAGGTATCAATCAAGCAACATTTCTGCTGGGCTGCCTCTGTGTTTAAGAGTGCTAGGAATTATCTGTTAGAACGGCAACCCTACTGTAAATGTATGTATTTTGTTGACTATAGGGCCCCGCTCACAAGCTAAGATTCTAAAGGGGTCCTAAAACCATTCAGTTTATGATGTAATCAAGTTAGAATATGTTGATTGATGTACTATTACCAGTCTCTTTTTTTATGTAACAGATTATATCATGCTTTGTGTGGTTTTGAATAAAATGAACTGAACTGAACTGAACAGTAGTAATAGTAACAAAAGCAGGAACAGTAGCAAGAGCAGCAGCAGCAACCAGAACATGATTACTGCATCTTTCTAAAATTCAGACCTGAATTCATTATTTTCAGTTTCAGCATCTTATACACACACACACTAGTATTGTAGGGCAGCAACATGCACAATCCCAACCAGCGCATTTGATTTCTTGTAAATTGCATTCCTCCTTGTTTACAAATGTGAGGCTAAGAAATTACTCCCTTGTTGATTTCATGTAGATTCCACCTTGCCTGTAATGTACAAATAGTCAATTTCACTCTTGGTATTTCCGGAGTAATATACAATCAAAGTTACATGTATATGTACCTGAGAGGTTTTGTGACCTACTTCTCTCTGAAACCAGTTAGGCCTAAAATAAAAACTTGTTGGATTGCACTTTGGGTGCCAAAACATGGGTTGGTTGGTCGGAAAAGATTTTTTTTTTTTAACTTTTTTTTTTTGTCGCCCTCTTTTGGCCGATATTTTTCAGTTTTTAATTTATTTTTAATTTTTTGTTTCCCGCCCTCTTTTGGCCGATATTTTTCAGTTTTTAATGTTTTTTTTTCTTTTTTCCCCGCCCTCTTTTGGCTGATATTTCTCAGTTTGTAATGCTTTAATTCATGTGTTTCAGCGTCATCATTCCATTCATATCTTTTTCACCTCATAATAATCCATGGTTTGCAATGTTGTGTTGAGACAACACTCTGTGCTTCCCAGCTGACGAAGTTGGTTTTCAACTACCTGTAAAACTTGCTAGAAATGTGAAGATTGTTGACAAATTGTACAGGTGGTCATGTTTTTTATGTGTCATGAATATAAAAGTGTTGTGAGCCTTTCCGTAGAAAACTCTAAACAGCGACCGTCGCCCAAATCTCCTTGGTTTCTAGCTGGTGCAGTGCATGGTATAAACGGGCGTATAAACACGTACACGAGGCCGGGGTCTACCTACGTGCACGTTTACGTTAGTAGGATTTTGAAACTAGGGCAGAACTTTGAAGATGAGTGAGAATTTGATTTTATTCATTCATATCTCATTTAAACAAACAAAATACATATTTTTGTATTCATTAATTAAAAAAAATCTAAAAAATTGTTAAAAAAAGAAAAAATCCAACAAGTTTTTATTTTAGGCCTTATACTAGATCAGACCAGATGGAGCAAGATCAGAGACAATGAGTGCAGAACTTTCATGTTTGTACTAACAGATATTTTCTAGATGAGCCATAAAGCGGACTAGATGATAAGAAGTTATACAACCTAATTCTCTCTTAAACCAGTTTAGACCAGATCAGACCAGATCAAAGACATTATAATAATAAGTGCAGAACTTTCATGCTTGTACTCACATGTACTGATAATTTTTACAAGAGGGATATTACCAATTATGACAAAATAAGGCACATACCAACTGTCAGATGATCATGTGAAAGACATAAACATGACGTAAAAATGTATTTGCGGTAATTGTGTACCTTGACATAGGCCTCGATGACAGAGACACATATCTCCTCTCTGGTTTGTAGTCCTAGAGATCGTAAGGTCAGAGCTAGATGAGCCATGAAACGGACTAGATGTTGAGAAGGGCGTGGGTTACTCTCTCTCAACCATTCACTCATTTCTTCCAGAAGGGCTGAAAAGGAAGAATATGGTGCATAAATCATTGCTCAATGTCTTCAAATTCATTTTATTTTATTTAAAAAACAAAGGAAAAGAAGAAAAAAATACTAATGATTTTAATATTATGAATGATATTTACATTTATAAAAACAAAACATTAGGGTTTAATAGCCAAATATGTTTTAAACTGAAATTTATACCACTATGTACAACAGCACAGAATTTATGTCACAAATTTCCTGTTCACTTTCTACTAGCCAAATTTTTGGAGGAAGCATTTAACACTTTATTAAGATAGACATCCTTGGTGAATTTGGGCTAGTAATGGTTACGACACAAAGCATTCAGAGCAGGGAATTAAATAACTCACTATCAATATCACCCAGTATGATGTATTTCTGTATGAGATGGAGCTTTTCTTTGGCTTGTGCTTCTACTTTCTGGAAAGAATGAAAGAAAAAGAAAAAGAAATGAAAGAAAACAATTAGTATAGTATGTAATCTTACATTGAATTACAGTTTACCTTAGGCATAGATGTAGTATGTCTTGGTGTTAAACTCTACTGCCCATAAGGATCATGTATGCGTAGTAAATGGGGTTCCATGTACATAAGTGTTGACTAAAACTGCAAAATTGTTAAACTAAATATTTATCAAAGAGATCTTGATGAGATATTTTAAACCAAAGGTACATTTTAGTCCAACACATGTATTCAACACATGCTTCCCTAGATTGCGTATCTGGATAAAGAATTGGAGGATTCATCTATCAATCTCATCCCTTTACCTTGGATTTATATAGACTGAAAATTAGAGACACATGAGTGAGTTTCACTGAAAAAAATTGTACTTACCAATATAGTGTACATGTATAGAAAGTTAGGAAATAGGAAGCTCAAATGGTCAAATATGATGTGCATTTACATCTATCTATACATTACAAGTACGTATACATGTATAGTGGAAACATGGGCTTCAATTGAAAAAAGAACATAATCATTCCAGGGAATAATTTTCAGCAAAAAAATTGCATAGCAAAACTGCTAAACAAAATAATTTTTGCATAGCAGTTGGATAAATTTGTATCGCAATTTTGTTCTCATATAGCAAAGCGCACATTTTCAGCCCACTACAATGAGATCAAGGTACATTTAAACAGGGTGGGTGTACTCACATTTCTAGTCCTCAAATGGATATGGCCGCTTGCTGCAGTGACAGTAAACAAACAACTCCCAGGTACGAGGCATCGCGCACATGCAATGCATGTAATTAGATCCCACGTGCATTGTCATTGCATTGTGCAATGATCGCGCGAACCATGCCTCAAAACAACAATCGCGGTTAGAAGGTGATCGTAGCACGCCATGTGCTTGTGCGACAATGGGTGTATGTGTATAAGCTTCACGGTTAGAGAGTGACTGCAGTATACTTCACGCACAGTAGTTACGCTGTGTTTACATGAATCGCAATTGCTGCAATGCAAATGGAAACACACATGTTTAAGGGCGGGCTCATCACACCTCCGTACAAGTGCGAGTGAGTAGCCAGTTTCGCGATCGCCGGCCCTGTATTCTGATTACAGGGCCGGCGATCGCGAAACGGGTTCTCACTCGCACTTGTGCCTAGTAATTCAGATTACAGGGTTGGCGATCGCGAAACGGGCTACTTACTCGCACTTGTACAGAGGTGTGATGAGCCCGCCCTTAAACATGTATGTTTGCATTTGCATCGCAGCAATTGCGATTCATAAAAAAAGATGTGTAGCAAATGGCTGAAAATGCGTCGCAAATTGCGATGCGATACCGGGAAAATTATTCCCTGCATTTTATGGAAAGGAAAATGGACTTACTTGGTTTGGATGGGCTTGAAGCTCTTGGAAAATCTTAGGTGGAGTGAGACTGCAACAAATAGTAAATAAAGAATATATCTATGTCTATGATTATCTACCAAACAGATATACTGCTTAAAACAATTAAGTTGTTTGTTTCAGGGTTTCTCTTGATTTACCTACTCTAATGCTTGGCAAGTGAGCTCTACCCTCGCCCCACCCCTCTGCAGTAAGTTCAAAATCAACAAAAAAAGGCATGTTTTAATGAAAAGGTAGCCAGTCAACAAGTTTAGAGGGCTCTTCTCGCAACGCCCAATGACTTTGACAAACCATGACAGTTATGAGGCTTCGGCTAAGATTTTCAGCCTAACCCGAAGAGTTGCCCATCACAGCACATGTGATGCACCATGTTGCTGTAATACACATGCCAACTACAAATTGAAAGAACATTGAATGTGTGCTTTAGAGTTTTTAATAGCTTTTATCACGTTTAGACCAAAGTACAGTGAGCCGAACATGAAAATGTAGTCATTTTTGTTACATTCGTTTGAAGTTCATAGATTTATTCTTTGGTGTACAATGAATTTGGGTGAGATATCTAAACTAATAAACTTCTTCCTTACTCTTTGAATTAGTAAGCAATGGGTGAGGATACTTCATAAAATAATACTCCTGCTTACTCTTTGGTGTAGTAGCCCTGGGGTAGAGGTTGAAGTGCCCTATCTGACCTCAGCTGGTCTCGGATCTCTCTCTCCACTTCCTGGTCGACTAGAACCTTGAAGTACCCCCAAAGACAGTCCTCCCACAGGTCACAAGCTGGTAGCAGCTAAATTGGTTGAAAATATAGCAGTTTAGTGTTTTCTCATTTACTTTGTAAACATGTAATTTTTTCTGCATGACTTATCAATTTTGTTTCTGCAAACTCTAAATTTGTATTGAATTTGTTTTTTGTATGTATTGTCTATTTATTTATCCACCTACCATGTAAAAACCACAAATTTCCATTGGTAAATGGTAAATAGACAATAAATATGAACCTTATTAATATATAAATTATCTTTTTTGTGAAATCATTTGGCAAATATATACATTTTTATAATTTGAAATGTAATCTTTACTTCTCAGTGTGAGTACACCATGATTCTTTGAGATTTTAATTTTGAGAAATTGAAAAATTCCTTAAAAATATAATCTTTGATTTCCATTTACAAAGCAAATGCCAGAAATTCTTCCCTCCAGTAGAAATCATCCTGTTTGTCCACTATGCCCTCCCTGACATGACAGACTTGCCCTACATGTACCTCTCTCAGGTTTCCACTAAGGACGGCATAGATGGCCCTCTCATACAGATGGAATCTCTCATCCTCGGCCATTCTCCAGCAGACATTCTTCCAGATGTCTCGGTACATGTTGCCTTCGATCGGGGCCAGGTCGCCTGAGTTGTGAACTGAAAGAGAACGTAAATAGAGAATAAATACATACTCCATTTCTCACTGGGGAACGGGGAGGATGCTCTGCAAGAAGGTCAATTTCTTTATAGATTGTGCAATGGCTACCGGTAATAATAGCCATTTTTATCAGATGGTGACATTGCATGATAAAATAGCAACAAGAATATAAAAGCCTGACCCTAGTTGAGAAAATAAAAGAAAAAGGAAACAGCACCAGGTGTTACAGCACTGTTGGCAAAATTTACATGAAGCAACACAAAAAGATGAATGCAAAGGAAATAGTAGTTCTGTGATTCTGTGAATTAAAAGTTCCTGTATGACATATCTGAATGAAAATTTAGGAAATACAGGTACATGCATCAAGCTTAAAATAATCAAGGTGTGATTTACCAGCCCCATATATATATACAAATGTGCTTCTACCTCTATGTGATAAAACTATGATTTTTAACAATCAAAGAGTTAATTAGAAAAGGAGCTAAATCCATATTTGTTACTTCTGATTAAAAAGAATTTGTTTACCAGATTTGTACAGGCGTCTATGCAAAAGTGATATTAGAAGGTGCATTTTTTCATACTTGCTCCCAAAATTTAGGTAAATCCTTTTGTTGAAAGACAGTTACTTAAGTGAACAATGTTCTGATATCAATAACTCAATTTCATCAAAAGTGGATTTAGCTCCTTTTGGAGTTAAACTCTTCAATTATGCATTTCTTGTTGTAAACATGTCTTTTGATGCCATTACATTTCGCTAAGCTACTTTACATCAGCAAACCCACTAACCCGAGGTCATATTCCTATCATGATAGAGTCTCCACCCCTCTAGGGAGGCAGCCCTCCAAGCCTGGCCAGACTCCTTGCACAGCCTCTGAGCTTCCTCCAGCTTCCCAGCCCGGATGTTGGCGAAGACGTTCAGGAGCAGCCTGGTCTCGTCCTCCTTGTCCAGGTCAGCCAGGGGTCGGTTCTCTCGGATCGGGGCATCAGGGTCAAGAGAGGTCACCATCGTCTCTCTCGTCGATGACCCTGATACAGCCCTCTGCTGCAGGTCATGGAGAGTGTTTTCCCTGTAAAATAGAAAGCATTAATAATGATATTAAGGGATCTGTACCCTCGTTCAGTGAAAAGTGCCAAAGTCTCCAGAGTTTCCATTTAACACATCTATTGTTGGACTACTCTTTGCAACAGTCGAATTTACTTTCGAAATAATGAATTTATCAAGAATATTTTCTTTTCAAATATGTACACTTACATGTGGTCATGTTCGCGATCAAAAATTAATGACTCATCTTTACCAATTATGTCCATAACTTACAAGCTATTTACAGATAATTAAAAACGATGCATTCCAAATTGATAAACAAACATAAAATTACTTCCTAAACACTACAAGAAACTACATGTAGTAATAAGGGACAGCACACTCACCAGCACACTGAATGCGAGTAGAACTGGACTTTATTGTACGAGAATGCAGACTGATCGGCAGCTACGCTTTCCAACCAATCTACAACGATCTGATGTTGTCTAACGACGGCGTCTCTCTCAAACAAAGAGTCCGCGATTTCTCTCTCGCTGAGGTGTTCAGTCTAAGCATCATAGTGCGGGTAAGTATTGGAATGTGATGGGAAAGACAATTAGTTGACATTGAGTATTAAAGGTATCAATGGAAGGTATCGCTATCAACATATGATTGCCATCTAGAAAATAATGACCACTCTCGACAGAGTACTAAATGGAAAGAGTACGTACATAAAAATGTTTTCTAGCTCAAACTTATGTAATGGACCAAAATAAGTTGAGACACATCATACACATTAAAAAAATATGCAAACAAAAGGATAATTATCAACCTCCAAAAAATGGTCTGGGTGGTGAGGGAAGAATGTCTTTGTAGTTCTCTTTTCTTTGTCCGGAGCTTTCACAACCTTGGCCTTGGTATCTTTTGCTACCAATAATGAAATTTAACCACATAGATAAGTATTAATAGCAATTAGGAATTACTCATATATTGACTTATTAGATTTCCCAGGTAATTTTCATACTAAAGGCATCAGGTTGTTCAATGTTCCATAACTATGAAACAAATGTTTTGCTTTTGTTTGTTGCTGTACAGTTAGGGATGGGGGGAGGGGGTTAGAATCACATTATAATACTACATGTATTATTGTTATTGTACATGTATTTACATTGAATGCACCCTCATACATTCTTAAGTCCATTCGTAAATTGTGAGCAATTTATCCATTGGCTGCTATTAACAAATTTAGTAAACAATGAATGAACAAAAAAAAACACACAAAACAAACAAACAAATAAATAAATAAATAAATAAACCAAACTTCCTTACATGAATTCTGTCGACAGTGATAGAGCCAGGATCTTGATCTTCTGCAGACATCTGTCTGTCTTGATACAATGAACCAATCAGACGCCATGTTGCTTTCTCCTGGGTCAGTAGGCGCAGCACCTGAAGGGTGCGGGAAAAGCTGGGAAAGATATGAAATAAAGTTACACATACAGTCAGTAATTGATACAAAAATCTATAACCCCAGGCAAAACTTTTCCACTTCCTATAACAAAGAGATTCTTAGTCTTGCCTTTTCAAAACTTTCTTCATCTCCATCAATATTCTCATATGATTTATGTGCATTTGCAGAGTCCTTTCCCAGCTTTTCAGTCTCTATCTCCATCTTTTTAAGGATAATAACCAGAGCAATTATAGTGTTACTCTTAAAAAGAAGGTAGTAATAGTATGAAATCACGCAACAAATTAGTAAACTGATGTTTAAACGGATGTGCTTAAATAATGCAAAGTCATTGTGAATATGCGTACTCCACATAAGACTATGTCATCAAGTCGATAGTTATTTTTGGGGTCAACAACTTCTGATTTTGAAAGCTTTAGATTTCAAGTTTTCAGAGAGCTGTTACTCCTCTGATGGACACTAAATAGCATATAATTGATATAGTTGTAATCTATGGCTTATAAGCTTTATGTTGATATATAGTTCATCTTTCAATTTTTTTCACTTCCAAAAGGGTCTTTAAATTTTGGCATGGAGGGATTAGACGACCCTGCACGGTCACTGGCAGGTGGTTATCTCATCAAATCAGCTCTCAATTAACATAGAAAAAGGGCATTATGGGGGATCAACGGGTACCGCTTAGGCATCGTTGGTTGTAAAGAGGGTGTAAGTAGCTATAAGTAGTACAGTGGGGCAGTAATTGCATTATTTTATCTTCTTTGATTACCTTTTCTGACTGGGTAGAGTTTTGGTCATGAGTCTGTCCAGCATGGTGACCTGTTCATGACAGAGACGTTCATACTCAGACACCAAGGCAAAGACATCCGTCAGGGATTGGTGTTTCTTGAAGGCATTCAGGAACTCATCAAACAACCCTTCCGTTGCTGCAGATTGGATGTAAAAAGGAAAAATATGCATAGACAGTAAGAACAGGGATAATAATAATTTTCCGTTTTAAAATTGGGCTCAATACATCAATGATGTGTCTAAGTGCTTTAAATATATACTATTACCCCGGTCATCCGATTCAGGCTTACCCCCACACAATGTATGCACATTCTCCACTCTCTGAGGACCATTTCGGCCAGTCGCCATTTTACAAGCGCACACTTGCTTATCTAACCACATTAATTTTACCCATTTAACAATTGGGTGGAGAGTGGCAAATGTAGATTAACGTCTTGCTAAAGGACATTAGTGACCCGGCGGGACTCGAACCCCGTACCTTGTGATCTGCAGTTGGGTGACTTATCCACTAGACCACAACACCACAATATAAGTCTGTTACTCACCTAGTTGTCCTGGATCTTCCTGGAGCAGGAGATTTGCTCTTGTCATGTCCATGGTGACCCCTGTTTGATCCAGCATAGAGTTATCATACTGAGGACTGGACAGCATAGAGGCTTGCAGGTTGCGGGTCGGCTCACCCATCGACATTGAAAGCTGAATTTTGCAAATTGAGTAATGGTACATTGTTGATGTGTTGTGCAATTATGATCATTGTGATTATGAATTTTTGACTTGCTTCATAATAAATGCTTGTTCGAATATGATGCAGTAAACCAGGTTTCTTTTCTAAAATTAAATAATGACATAAGAGTAATAGGCTTCAAATTTCTGTATTGACGTATGACCTTTGTTGCACACAGTTAATATTCATAAAAACATTATAATAACAGCTGTGTAAGTTATAACACTTTTAGATACAAAAAATGAAAATTTTGAAACCTGCATGAAATTCATCTTAACCCCATAGATTATAACCACATTTTAATATTGGATAATAAATTTGGTATTACGGTAAGAAGAATATTATGCCAAATGATATTAGTGGGATGACAGGGATTTAGTTGTAGCTTACCTTGGCTGACGGAGTGAGAAAGGATCTGGCTGGTGTGAATCCAACTGTGTCTGAAACATCAAACTCTGATGTCATGGGTGGCTTCTGAGGTGTATCTGGCAAAACAAAATAGAAAGGGGGGGGGGGGTAAAATATTTTAATCTCAACTATGAGAGAGAGAGAGAAAGAGAGAGAGAGAGAGAGAGAGAGAAAGAGAGAGAGAGAGAGAGAGAGAGAGAGAGAGAGAAAGAGAGAATAACAGAGAAAATCCCACCATGCTTTATTCTACATTTTTTCCACTCTACAAAGTACCCACCTTCAAATGTACTCAACACAATTTCTATTGGAAAGATATTTCATAATTTTGTTGGTCCAAATTCAACACAATATAGAGGAGAGAAGGTGGGTGGGGGGGGGGGGGGGGGATAATTTTTAGAAAGCGTTGCAACTGACATCAATGAAATAAGTAGTGCCAAAGGACTTTTTATCCTTCAATTTAGTACTTAAATGATATGTGATATCTGAATTCAGAGTAACTTCTTTACTAATGTTTTAGTATCCCGTTGAATACGAAGCCCAAGTCTGTAAAGAAATTTGAGTTTGAGTTCAGTTGAGGATTTATTATCCAAACGTTTCAAATACAGTAATATAACAATAATAAATGTATGTTTGATCATGACTTACATGTTCTGCGCTTCATCTCACTTGCAGGTGTTCTTGCTGTTTGGTTGAAAGGCCATACTCCTGGGGCGGGTGTACCTTGTAAGCCGGTTGCTTGCTCCAGCATTCCCATTGCTGTGACACATAGTCAAGGACAAACAAAACAAGGGTGTGGTGACATCCTCACCGACTGACAGCTTACAAGACCAACTGCCTGTGAGACTATAAACTGCCTAGTTTCTGTGCTTTCTAAATATATATAAAACTTAAAAAAAGTCGCTAGAAGTGCCAGAAGTGTCATAAGACCAACAATCTCAGTTTCCTGGGTCATTTGTCTACCAGACATTTGATCTTGCGGACCTGACAAGTTTTCTAATATTCATTTTTGCAGGCTGTATGAAAATCAACTGGACAGTGGCCAAATATATTTACGTACTCGTCATAGATACTTCTTTAAATTCTGTGGTTTGGCAAACTAACCTCCTGTAACTTCTCAAAACTGATACATTTATGTGCAAGATGCACAAAGAATGCTTTGTAAAAATCTCTTTTGTATTAGTTGTTCTTCAAGATGATATGCCTATTACAAGATTACAACCACACAAAAAGATGATAATTCATTGCTACAAAAATAAAATGCAAACATGATTCCAAATGATATTTTTCTTGAAAATGCAAATAAGCTCTGACTTATGAATTAGTAAGTGTAAAGGGGAGTATTATGGTTTTAATCAAAGAACAGTAAATATGAACTTGATAAAATTCATTTGTGAAGGATACATTTTCTGATGCGGTCATTCTGCAAGACATTGCTCCGCAGTTCTTCTCTCGGTTCTATCGATCTATCTAGGATGCTGAATGAAAGATCACCTTGTCTGCAAAGAAGAAAAGACAAAGGAACGTTCTCAAGACAACTACTGGGATTCTAATCACACCATATACGAGACACGGTTATCATTTGAATATTTGTTGAACAGTATAACTGTATACAGCATTTATTGTTTCATGCCATAGATAATTAGAACGTAATGTTCAACAGTGTAATACGCATCTTAATAAAATAACAACAACTTTTAATGGAATTTACACTAAATAGACCAAGGGACAGATCTTGAAGCAAAGAAAAAAAATGCTTCACAATCTTAGTACACATTGCAAAACGACTAATATACATGTTTACCAAACAATTATAAATGCGCCTCACAATTTCAACATTTTAATTTTGTCGTCCATCATTTTCCCTTTTTCTGGCAGTAAATATTAATACAGTCTTTCTTATTTATCTTATTGTACAGGCAAAGTAATCATGACTATTTATGAAATGAGTTCTAGAATGGAGGCAAACGAATCGGTCAAATTAAAAAACGTGACCATGCATCATTCTTTCTACCATGCAAAAATGTTTCTGTCAACAATTGAAAAGTTGATAACAGCTGGAAGTGATGTTGCACTGCTGAGATACCTGCACCTGTGTATCTCTGTGATGTCATTAAAAGGAAATGGCGGCCCCCATGACTGTGTGATTCTTGGCATTTTGGTTGTCTTTTTGCTTATCTCTCGACTTAACATTCATTTTGTAGACCATTTGTATAAAAGAAAGTGCATTAGTGATATGCACTGCACTGGGTTAATTCACAGTGAGCCAGATAATGAACAATTATCCGATTGTGACTTAACTTGGGTGCATTGCATATTCACTATGAAATGTACTCGCAAACATGAATTATTTGTATTTAAACTTACCTCCCCTGACGTCTGTTATCTCTCCTTTGATCAATAGACCTGTTCATCGTGTGTGGGTCAAAGGAGGTGTCTGGCCTCTGCGAATACTGAAGAATAAAAGCATGAATAAGTACATTTAGTATAGGAATCACTACTGCTCTGTAGATGAATGGTTATCTTTTACCAACAGTTGCCATGATTGTTTTTGGAAATAAATTTGTTGCGAGTATGACGACTTGTGGTTCAAATATAGGTTTGATGACAAAACATGATGAAGACTAGGTGCGTGAAGTTAGCGACTGTAATCTCAGATCCTCATTAAATTCATGCAAGTAATTCACATCATGAATTGATGATCTTTACGGTTGCTAACTTCCACAGCTCAGGCGCGTGTGCCTGCCCGACACCCATCGTCGGCATGTAGATCTACTTGTAGTTGTATTCTGCAGAGGTTTGGTGTGAAACTTGTGAGAAAGTGTATAGTATAGACTAACTAATGTCTTTATTTTTGGGAGAAATAACAGAAATAAGAAAATTTACACGAAACAGGTACGAAACGACTTTTATAAAATCATCATGATCATGACCATTATGATTAGAATCTATTTCAACAATTGTTGAAGATTTAGTTGATTTTTGGTATGCTATAGATCTAGTAGTTGGGTGTCTGATCGCGCACCCAATGTTGTGGCTGCCGCCAGAATTTGTCATTAGTATTTTTAATTTTTGTTCATAGCACCACCTATTTTACATGTGCATCGCCCTTTAAGTAATTTCTCTTTGTTACTTAAGAAAGATTTACAGCGCATGCCTAGCGCGGGTCAATGTCAATAAGAGGCCTACAAACACATTTTTAGTACGCACGAGAAAATAGTTCCATACATTCAAGCATAAGAAATAAGTTATTATCATTAATTATGTACTGAAATGTAAAGTAATGTTCATTGAAATGCGAATAACATTGGTAAATTCTGTCAAAACTAAATCGTTGGTCGTTTTAAGTAAAATTCCAGTTGGACAAATTATTTGATATCCGTGTGCCGATAAGTTCGGTGAACGCGTTGACTCTTGGCTTTTCTGAATTACGACCTGGCCCAAGCAATACGTGTTTTGTGGGGTCTTCAAGAAACGCCAAAGTTTCAAAGTATATTTTGCTGCCCAAGGATGGAAAAGTCCTGCCAACGAGGTATGTTATGGCAGAAATGTATTTAGAACAATTTCATATTACTTACATGATCTATCAGTTTGTAATTTTGATACATTATAAGTGTTTTTTCATGTTGTGATTAGTAGCGTTCAGTGAGCTAGTTTTCCGCACACGTGAGATTGTTTACATCTAACGCTAAATTATGGAAAGCCATTTGAATATTTCATGTTTGAGTAATTATTCATGAATAAGAATTTTCTGTAAATCAGTAGCATATAAAACTTGCTTTTATATTCATAGTCTTAACTAGTATGCTCTTAATGCATGTTTATCAAATTTCTCGTAAGAGACTTGTAGCTCATATCATAAATGTTTTATCATGAACCCTTTTTATACTCATTCTGACAAATCATATCTGTATGAACAACTCTCGTTAAGAACATCTATCTGGTTTATCAACTCTTTAAATTGACAAGTAATCTGTATATTTACTTGTGTACATATATTTGTATCTTTCGCACGGTATTTATTATTCTGTGCTATTTTATACTTTTTATGTTCACAGTTTTCACGGCACTGTTCATCACTGTTACTTTGTTTTGACAATCGTTAAGTCAAATAAAGACATTCGTCACCAGAAAATGAACATCCGTTTCAACGTTGAGTTATTTTGATCCTGCGGCAGCAACAGTGAAAACTCGGATGGACATGACACCTGAGAAATCCATAATTGGATCAACTACTCAAGCCAAATATTTGATGTGATGTCTGGAATTGCATTCGTCCTCACCTGGCCACTAAGGAAGCTGACGAGGAACTCGGCAAGACACGGGCAATCAAACGGCTTGGAGGTTGATCATCGCTTAAGGATGTCAGGTTCATTTTCATCAAAATAATTGAAGATTGAAATCAAAGAAAGAACACTAGAATATTTATATGCGATTGAAATTTCTCGTTTGGAAATTTAAGCAATAAACAAGCTAAAGATTGATTTAGGCTTGCATATCAACTTTTCGAGAGAATTTCAGATTTAAAACCTTTAAGATCTCTAACAGAGTCTTGGTTCTTATCCCAGAATTGTAACAGCTATTTATTCTGATTTGTTTGGATAACGTAATTTAAAACAACATAAGACTTGATTCCCTTATGATGTTTGGGATTTAAATTTTCAGCTAAGATTATAATTTTCTTAAAATACTTATCTAACGAGTGGAGATAAGTTTACAGAATTTGTTATGTGTATGTAACATCTCATCAAGAATAACCTTGTGTGTGCACTTATAGATGATTTTGAGACAAAATAACATGATCAAGTTCATTTGAAAGGATATTTTCTTATTAAGATTGAAAAAATTTCTAAACTAAAAAGAAACTGATTACCGATAGTGTTTTCCTTTAAGAACAAGGGAACAAAAGGTCATAATAATTTGAAATTGATTAGAAATCGGGTTACCTTGTTGATATTGGAATTGATTTGGATTCATGATAATATCATTAATTCTATGCTACGTTTGATATTTTTATTATTTCAAAGCTTGAATGTATCGAATGGTATGTCCTGCGTAGCGCTGTGTTTTTATCGTGCCCGAATTGAGATTTGGGTTAAAGCAGTTATCTTTGCTATTTGTTATCAGCTACTGCCATTTGCTGTTACCAGCCCACTCCCACACGCCCATTTCTATTTCACTTCCAAACTTTGATTCAAATTCAAACTTCAAATTTCGGTCAAGATTATTTAAATTTGATCTCAAATACTGATTTTCTCGTTGGTTTATTTACCTCAAAAATATATCGTTCAATATGGAAGGGCAACAACCAACTGAAAATAACTTGACTACTGACTCGACTAACTTACCTCCTGAAACACTTCGCCGCTCCACTCGTCCTGTCAAATTGACAGAGAAAGCATTGCAGAATAAAGAAGACGACCTTCAAGGTAAGTTTTTTGTTGAACATATAGATTTGCATTCGATCATACAATCTACTCGAAATAGCTTATTGTCTCAAAACATTGATGGTGATAGCTTAGCAGTGAATAAGCTTGACATTACTGCTAGGCTCAATTCTTTGAAGGAGATATTTGTTGAGCTAAAAAGGCTCAATGAAGACTCCATTGATGATGAGGTTATTGAGGCAATGGATGAATCTTCTATTTCTGTTCGTAATATCTTATCGGATATTGATAAGGTATCCAACATGTCTTCTTCTAGACAACCATCAATTCGGTTGGCGCACTCAACACAATCACGACTCTCGAGGACATCTTCCAGATCGTCACGACGAGTTGCAGTCGCAGCAGAAGCCGCTGCATTACAAGAAGAGCTTACAGCCCAGAAGCTTCAAAATGAACGGGAAAAGGAGCTCGAAAGAATGGAACTTGAGGAAGAAATGAGGAGGAAGCAAGTAGTTTTCAAAATGTCCGAGCTGAAAAGACAACTAGAAGAGGAAAGACTACAAGGCAAGCTCAAGGCACAAGAAGCAATTATGAGAGTCTACGATGAAGAAGATGGAACCAGCACAGTCTCTTCTTCATCCTCGCGTAGAGGTAAAACTGTTGTCAAAAAGATCGAAGATCAGCCAAATCCAACTGATGTGATCCCAAGGGCATCTCCCAAGTTAGAAAGCAAATTGATTGATGAACCAGCCTCCATCGTGTCACAGCAAGCGCAAGTAGTGCTTGATCCCCAAGCTCCGATGTTCCAGCCAAGATCACCAGTTTTAGATCTCGCTGATGCCTTGGCTCAGAGTCGTCTACCCGTTCCGGAGCCGCCAATATTCACTGGAGACCCACTCCAATATCCAGATTGGGTGTCGGCTTTCACTACTCTGGTAGAGCGAAGAGGCATCCCTCCTGGTGAAAAAATTCACTACCTTCGAAGGTATCTTGGTGGTCCAGCAAAGGAGGCAGTCAGTGGCTACTTTCTCCTGAGGTCAGAAAATGCATTTGAGCAAGCAAAGAGCACCCTTCAAAAGAGGTTTGGCAATCCATTTGCTATTGCTGAAGCCTTTCGGACAAAGTTGGATGTGTGGCCCAAGATAACCAGCAAGGATCACAATGGGCTGCAGCGGTTTGCAGACTTCCTTCAACAGTGTCTGGTAGCCAAGGCTGAGATTGTCGATCTCAACATTCTGGATGATATACGAGAGATCAACCGAATGGTTGCTCGACTACCAGATCATATCGTCCATAGATGGAATCGCTCGGTGGCACAGACAAAAAGGGAGCGACTTTGTTATCCTAGGTTTGCTGACTTCGTTTCTTTCATTGGGAACGAAGCAGACATTGCTAATGATCCTCTGCTCACTGTGGATGTTGGCAAGACTAGAGAGAGAAAACAGGAAACCGCAGTCTCAAAACGGGTAACCCTCTCTACGTCTGGCTCAACTTCACAGAAGCAATGTCTGTTGTGCAAGAGACAAAATCATTCCCTGAATGACTGTCGGGAATTCCTTCGGAAAGACATGTCCCAGAGAAAGGATTTCATCAAAAATGAAAGACTTTGCTATGGCTGTCTTGAAAAAGGCCATATGTCTAAATATTGCCAAAGCAGACTGGTCTGCAAGAAGTGCAGTAAAAGGCATCCAAGCTGCCTTCATGAGGACCAAAGAGATTCGAACAAGGCCAACTTGGCATCAAGCCAACCGAAGGAAGCTCAAACCGCATCGACCTCAAATCCTCAAGCTGTAACGCACAAAGTACAAGGCGATGAACGTAGTGACCTTACATCAATGATTGTGCCTGTGTACCTTTCTAGTACAGAGAGGCCTGACAAGGAGGTTCTAGTGTATGCACTACTAGACTCCATGTCAAACACCACCTTCCTTTCCGAAGATGTCGGCCAAGACCTGGATGTACAATCCCAGCCTGCCACATTGTCGTTGACAACTTTGACAGATGAGATATCGATCTCAACCTTCAAGTATGACAATCTTCGTGTCAGAGGTTTTTATTCCTCGGAGAAAATTCGTCTACCCTCCACATTTACTAGGCAGTCTATCCCTCTGGACGACAGTCATATCCCGACTCCAGAAACTGCCTCCAAGTGGCCTCATCTCGTGTGTGTGCAGGATATGATAGCGCCAAAACAAGACTGTCCTGTCGGTCTTCTGATTGGCTACAATTGTGCACAGGCCCTTGCTCCTCTGACGTCAGTCCGAGGCCAAAATGGTGAGCCGTATGCTGTCCAAACAGACCTTGGTTGGAGTATTGTTGGAGGTCAGTCTGACTTGTCCAACAGCTTCGATTCGTTTGGCCACACATACAGGACAGTCAGCATGAAGGTAGAGGCCCCGATCGATATCAAGAAGGTGACATTCGCTTACCAGTCTCCCTTAAAGGAAGCGACTGCATCGGATTTCCTTCAGCTCATGGAAAGGGACTTCCAAGAAGCTGAACAAGCTGATGCAATGTCACAAAATGACAAAAAATTCATTCAAGTTGTCACCGAAGGTTTACGCCAGAGAGAGGATGGGTTCTATGAGATGCCTCTTCCATTCAAGAAAGGACCGCCATCTCTTCCGAACAATCGACAGGCTGCTTTGGGTCGATTAGCAGGTCTCAAGAAACAGTTCCTGAAGAAACCTGAATATCACAGTCACTACAAGGTCTTCATGAAGGAGATCTTGGCACGCGGTGATGCAGAGATGGTCGGTGATAGTAGTGACAAAGGCTTGTGGTATATTCCTCACCATGGGGTATATCACCCTAAGAAGCCTGGCAAGGTCAGGGTTGTATTCGATTGTAGCGCCAGGTATCTTGGGACAAGCCTCAATGACCATCTCCTGCAAGGCCCTGACTTGATTAATCCTCTCATCGGTGTCCTGTTGAGATTTCGCCAAGGTCCTGTGGCATTCATGTGCGATGTGGAGAAGATGTACCACCAGTTTAAGGTTGCAGATCCACATCAAAACTATCTGCGTTTCTTGTGGTGGGAGGATGGGGATCTCTCCAAGACCCCAGTAGATCATAGGATGAAGGTCCACCTCTTTGGGGCAACCTCATCTCCGGGCTGTGCCAACTTTGGCTTAAAACAGATTGCGGAGGACCACAAGAAACTCGGTGACCGTGCAGCCAACTTCCTCAAGAGGAACTTTTATGTCGATGATGGCCTAAAAAGCATGTCTTCTGAACAGGAAGCAGCTGTGCTAATCAAGGATGCAACTCAAATGTGTGCTAAAGGCAATCTACGTCTGCACAAATTTGTGTGCAATAGCAAGGACGTAACCAGCACCATTCCAAAATCGGAACGTGCCACTGTCACGAATGCAAGTGTTCAGCTAGGTGAACAAACCTCACCAATCGAAAGAGCTCTTGGGCTTCAGTGGTGCGTCAGTCCTGATGGTCCTCTTCCGTTGACTCCCAATCATGTTCTGACCATGAAATCCGGTCTTATACTGCCTCCACCTGGAAGCTTTGAAAGGGAGGACATCTATCTCTGCAAAAGATGGCGTCGAGTCCAATACTTGACACAGTTGTTCTGGACACGATGGCAGAAGGAGTACCTGCACACGCTTCAACCAAGAAAAACTTGGACTGAAAAGAAGACCAATGTGCACGTAGACGACATAGTACTCTTGAAAGATGAAGCCATTTGTCGGACAGATTGGAGAGTTGCGAGGGTCATGGAAACAATGTCCAGTGATGATGGTCTAGTCCGGAAGGTGCGACTTCTCATGGCGACCCCAGACTTGGACAAAAAAGGTAAGCCAGTAAATAAGAGGACAACTCTTGAAAGGCCAGTACACAAACTAGTAGTTTTGATCCGCAGCACCGACAAGGCGATTGAAGACTAAGCTTGACTTTAATAGCTGACATTCACTTTTACCCAGACAAATGGCTTTGACTAACCTGGACTTTCATCCTGCCCTGACATTCTAAGAAATATCATCTCAATTTGGGGAAGACCATTTGTATTTATAAATTTTGCAAGTCGGTCAATTCCTTGTTTTGTTTCAAATAGATAGTTTTGTTGTTTGAAAAATCAGTTAGATGATTTGGGTGGGAGTGTGGCTGCCGCCAGAATTTGTCATTAGTATTTTTAATTTTTGTTCATAGCACCACCTATTTTACATGTGCATCGCCCTTTAAGTAATTTCTCTTTGTTACTTAAGAAAGATTTACAGCGCATGCCTAGCGCGGGTCAATGTCAATAAGAGGCCTACAAACACATTTTTAGTACGCACGAGAAAATAGTTCCATACATTCAAGCATAAGAAATAAGTTATTATCATTAATTATGTACTGAAATGTAAAGTAATGTTCATTGAAATGCGAATAACATTGGTAAATTCTGTCAAAACTAAATCGTTGGTCGTTTTAAGTAAAATTCCAGTTGGACAAATTATTTGATATCCGTGTGCCGATAAGTTCGGTGAACGCGTTGACTCTTGGCTTTTCTGAATTACGACCTGGCCCAAGCAATACGTGTTTTGTGGGGTCTTCAAGAAACGCCAAAGTTTCAAAGTATATTTTGCTGCCCAAGGATGGAAAAGTCCTGCCAACGAGGTATGTTATGGCAGAAATGTATTTAGAACAATTTCATATTACTTACATGATCTATCAGTTTGTAATTTTGATACATTATAAGTGTTTTTTCATGTTGTGATTAGTAGCGTTCAGTGAGCTAGTTTTCCGCACACGTGAGATTGTTTACATCTAACGCTAAATTATGGAAAGCCATTTGAATATTTCATGTTTGAGTAATTATTCATGAATAAGAATTTTCTGTAAATCAGTAGCATATAAAACTTGCTTTTATATTCATAGTCTTAACTAGTATGCTCTTAATGCATGTTTATCAAATTTCTCGTAAGAGACTTGTAGCTCATATCATAAATGTTTTATCATGAACCCTTTTTATACTCATTCTGACAAATCATATCTGTATGAACAACTCTCGTTAAGAACATCTATCTGGTTTATCAACTCTTTAAATTGACAAGTAATCTGTATATTTACTTGTGTACATATATTTGTATCTTTCGCACGGTATTTATTATTCTGTGCTATTTTATACTTTTTATGTTCACAGTTTTCACGGCACTGTTCATCACTGTTACTTTGTTTTGACAATCGTTAAGTCAAATAAAGACATTCGTCACCAGAAAATGAACATCCGTTTCAACGTTGAGTTATTTTGATCCTGCGGCAGCAACAAATGTTGTGTGCTAAAATACTTCCCATAGAGATTGCACACATCCCTATGCAGTCTACGTGCATTGCGCGACCATGAAAATTGGTCAATGATTTTATGAAAAAATTTGAAATTCAAACCTTTATAACAAATGATCCTGAAGGTGAAACTCAATAAATGAGGTGTCATATGAAAGAGCAGGTTTTTCTCCATATTCCCCATAGGGGGCCACCCCCAGAATTCTAAAAATATCTTGGTCAAAACAGCGATTGAAATGTTGTTTGTATCCTAGCTCCAAAGTTTGCCACTCTCCTGAGCTGCGCCCCCCCGGCTTAAGCAGGGCTAGACGTACGTAAGGATAATATGCAGGTGCTTTTTTTTCGCTAGCCCCAAGGGATCATTTGTTATAACAGTTTGAAAATACCCTTCC
Organism: Strongylocentrotus droebachiensis; assembly: GCA_035222895.1. Lineage (NCBI taxonomy): Eukaryota > Metazoa > Echinodermata > Echinoidea > Camarodonta > Strongylocentrotidae > Strongylocentrotus > Strongylocentrotus droebachiensis. The sequence goes on along the minus strand of JAVYIG010001804.1, from coordinate 68,309 downwards.
CACATTTTTGGAATCAGCTAATTAGGGAGGCGTGAGCTCCGCTCAGTCCAAACCATGGTTACATAGTGTAACATCTGCGCGTATAGTGAATGAAAGTATGGGTGGCCGTTCGCGCCGTAGAACCCGGAAGTGAGTACACGTTATAGTCAATGGCAATATCGCGGAGACAACGCACGTTGTCTCCGCGATATTGCCATTGACCAAGAAGTTACTAGCCATGGAGTACTAGCTAGCGAGAGCCGTCTGAGCGAGGTTCGAAGCCGACTCGTAAACTCAGCGGGTGTTCGCAAGATGATTTACGACAGCTGTTTTGGGTTCACTCTCGACATCGCGCAGTGTGAGCATGCGCAGTTGCTACTTTTGTATTTTGCTTTCTTGGACTAACTATTTTGACAATCGTAAACAATGACTGAAAGCACCGATTCCGAGTACGACTTCGATTTAAATGACGAGTTATCTTTGTTATCTGAAATCGGTGAATTGAAACTCTTTCATGATGATTCGAAAATCGGAATTCATAATGAGTTTGTTGGAAGTATTATTACGATTAAGACTAGATCTATTAAAAGGAAGCACAAACGTTTGAGTAATGACTTCGTCTTCAGTCCCGTACATTGCATTCCGTGTCGGTTTTGCAATGTTATGAGGAAATAGCCTTGCGCGATTATGACAGGCTTTTCACATATCTTTTCAATGGTTTTCATATCATTAAGTAACATATAAATTGCTAGATTAAACAGAATGAAGTGGCTAAACAAAAATACAGCTATTATTATTTCCTTAACACTACCCGGTTCCCCCCCCCCCCCCCCTTCATCAAAATCAACTAGGGTCTAATAGTAGACCTTACTCTCTAGCCTTGCCCTTGGGTCGTAGCCTAGGACCTCTATGTATAGACCCCTCTGGAGTCTATTAGGAACTAAATATAATCTACATGAGGAGCAACTCTTTGTTCACAACACAATTAAAAAACATGATGGCTGAAAATGAAGTTCAAACCATCATGCATGATATAATGCATGTCGGTAACTTTTAATCTAGATTTTGAAATTTGACAATGATCAACGGAATTATTTTCAAAAACTTCTAGTGTTATCATTAGCGAGTTTAGCAAAATTAGACTTGATTTATCATTGTCGAGATCCAAGACCAAACACTTTAGACCCCCCCCCTATTATTATAACACAAATACAGCCATTATTATTTCCTGAACACTACCCCCCCCCCCCCTCCATCAAAATAAACTAGGCCTAGGGTCTAGACCTTACTCCTTCCTTAGCCTTGCCTTGGAAAAATGACACTCGGACAGTCCTGAAAACAACAAAGTAAAAAAACATATGATGGCTAAAATGAAGTTTTAACCATCATGAGTAACTTTTAATCTAGATTTTTAATTAAGACTATGATCAAGGATTATTTTCAAAAACTTCTAGTATTATTATATTTAAGGAAATTATGGGTCAAAATCGAAATCCATTTTTAAAATCTTTTTCAACATGGATTTCGATTTTGACCCATAAATTCCTAAAAAGGGACTATTAAACTGATTATTTCAGTCAAGTTGGTAAGTGGAACTGATTTATTATAGCCTAGGCCTAATTTACAATATAACATGCACGAGGTAAAATGACATTTTGGGGGATTTTGGGGGCAAAACGCTACGACCTGAAATGGCCGTGGCGTTATCATGGGAATGTGTATAGACGGTTTCCGTCTCTAAAGAGAGAGCCGGCCGACCCTACCCCAATAAGAGGCTAACGAACGAAAGAGACGGAAAATTCGGTCTAATATCGCGGAGACAGCGTGGCTCAAGCTGCAAGTCGCGCATTGGCTTAGCAGCATGCGTACGATATGCATACGCTTGCATATCGCGCGATACAGCTGTTTGTCTGAATTTAGCAAAACAACATCACTCTGCGTGGATGTCTTTTTCGTCGATTTTGACCAAAATGATATGAATATACCAGCGTTTTGGAGGGGCTGTATCTTATGATAGAAACATCGCTGAGACTTGAAATTTAAAATATATTATTCTGATTACATTTTTTTATTCAAATATCAAACAAAAATGGTGAAAAACGATCCCAAATTGAAAATTGAAAAATCGTTCAGACACCCTACTAGTAGGGTATCTCCACGTTGGAGTCACGGGTATGGTATCGAAAGTATGGTCATAGTTCTGAACAAGCGCCAGAACAATGACATGTCAGATCAGACTCAATCATTCATTCATTGAATCAATCATGACATGATTCAATCAATGTCAACGATTCTTCTTTTTTCTTTCTCCAGATGCAAGACAGCACGAGCAAACTATATAGATCTATTTATACCACGTTAGTGTATCATCGTACCTTGTGCTTGTCTCAAGTGCGGAGACCGGAGTGTACAGTTCTAGCAAAAACCCTCTAGATACAACAGAGTACAAGAACTCTATGACTAGATCTAGATCTATGTGCAGCTAAAAACATTTAAACATTGATGTCACCACCAATGACATGGACGGTACATCAAAGTGGATGCGTGGGGCAACGCAATGTAACCAAGTTTGAAGATCAAGAAAATAATTGGGTCAATTCATCACATTCTGCATTGTGAAACTAACCTTCCAAATATCTGCCATTGTAGTGTCACCTGGCTCAACAAAAGAACCAGAAGCACGGTCTGAAGGGCGACCAGCTGATTCTTTCTTTCGCACATTTTTCTTTCCCGCCGTGAGTGTCGCCATTTTGCTTTCAACTCGTCCAATAAAATACGTGCTGTAGACTCGACTAGATGTTTTCGCTCCGATCCCATGCCCAATGATTATATCTCCTAAGGGCATGATATAGTGGGTGCTGACCTCACCTGGGCATCGGATATTATAGCTGCATAGACCTACTTTTAAAACAAAAGTGCCCCCACACTTTTGCCCAATTTTACATTGGAAAAGTGCCCCATTTTCTTTTTTAAGAACTGCCCCTTCGAATCCCCACGTGCCACTTTTCTTTAATTGTGAAAGTGAACCACCTATCTTTTTTTTATACAGTCCCCTTCACTTAATTTCTCACGAATGTCCCTATATTCACCTCTAATAAGCGCCCCTTTTCCTTCGACAACTGCCCCTTTTCCTTTGCAGTTAGTGTCCAAGCTTCTATCTCTGGTAAGTGTCCCTTTACGAGAAGTAGGCCTACGTACCCCTTACCGCTTCTAGCTGATAAGTTTATTTTGACACATGCCCCTTTTCCTTTCTAATAACCATATCTCCTTCGGATAAGTACCCTTTTACTTTTGAGCCTCTTCCCCTTTTCTAAGAGCCCCTTTTTACATCTGATAAAAGCACCGCCAATAGGCGCCCTTTTCCTTCAACACTAAATGCCCCATAATTTATATTCTCACAAAGTCACAAGTTCCTTTTTTCATCTCTTTTCCCCTTCTGATAATTGCCTACTTTTCAGGCTCCAAAACATGCACCCCTTATTTATTACTAATAACTTAGAGCCCCTTTTTCTTTAACTTTCCTAGAGCTGGCTCGCTCGCATTTATATTTGTTATAATTATGTTACTCATAACAGATCCCCCCCCCCCCAGTTTTTTTCATTACATTGTGCTTAAAACTCATCAAGGTTTGTTTTGCGTCCTCTTTAATTATACGATGTAAATTTTCGCACTGCGACCTCACAAATCCTTAAATTTTAGCTCGCTTGCCCAATAGCTCGCTCGCCAAATTAATATTCAGACCTTCACACCCACTGCAAAGTATGTTGCTTAAGCAGCATCTTGTACCACGTAATACGAGAGAAACAAATATTGATGTCACATGATCCCTGGTAGTTTAATCACAATCATGACGATGTAGGGGTACATGTTTACCAATGTCTAAAATGGTGTATATGTTCACTTTGAGGTTTCCCTCTGTATGTATCCCTTTCAAGTTATCCAGAAAGTACCTTTTGTGTTAGTGCCCGCCCACTTTGGAAGACGCTCCGCCGCCCTTGGAAACAGGTCGGTGAGAGTTAGAGCAAAACCCGCTTAAAAATAAGAAAGTTATGAATATTTTATGGTGCCATCAATCAAACACAAATGGGCAACTCTGCGACGCATTTTGCGTGGTCGACGCCCATTTGTCCTGTACCAAAAAACTTTAAAAATGATTATATTGTCTATTAAGAAAATTGTCTATCATACATTCACCCTAAATATGATTATTACAAATTTGATTTAATGCAACCCCTGTATGAAACAAGTCTATTCAGTCCGCAATAACAAGAATATGAAAGCAAATTGAAGAGGAGCTTGCAGGATACGTCACAGTGTTGCCAGTTTGCGTTTCACTGATTAAGACAACTTATTAAAGACAACTTTAAAAATTCATAAACTTTTGTTTAAATCTGATATTGCTCAAACTTTAAGTAATTTGTTTTTCCTGCTTGTATGAAAACCAAAGATAATACCAGGGTGGACTTTCCCTTCCACTCTCTTCATGAAATGATTTTCCCAATAATTTATTCTTTATATAGATAACGCCTACTCGGAACTTTATTGATCAATTAAAATGGTCAAAGATTTTGATCAATAAAGTTCTGAGATGATATCAACTTTGAATTTTTGTCAATATCATTTCATGAAAAGAGGTAAGAAAAGTTATTCCAACTTTATGGATAACGTACACTTTACGAACAAAACGAAATGAATTGGGAAATCACATTCAGAAAATGAGAAAGCACGGTCATTCCACCAGCCCTCAAGGGGGGGGGGGGGGGTGGTTATTAAAGAAATTTAGACGCCATACAAAAGACTCTGCAGTGACTTACTAATGAAAATTGATTATTGCCCAGAATATGATGAAAAATGTCTAAACATACAACTTGTATTTTCATATATTTGTTGTTGTTGTTGCTGATATTACAGCTAGAGTATTTTCCTTTTTTACAAATATATATACTTTCTTGTAAAAAAACATGCAATAAAAGTTACAAGTACTAATAATCAGGAAAACGGCACCTAGCACATACAAATCTGAATACATAATATTATTATTATAAACGAAAGAAAAATAAACAAATGATTACTTACAATTCAGTTATCTTAATTGACATACGATAGAGGGCAAGTTTCTTTTTCAGCATGCGTTATTCATAGCATGTATAGAAAAGTATCATCATGAACTATTTCAGCTATTTTCCTCCTCTGTACAGTATAGATACGTGGAATTTCATGAAAAAGATTTGTTGAAATTGCACTTTGTAGAATTCATAGGATTCTATAATTTACTTGGCCCTAATGTAATGACCGTCGATGACATCGATCATTATTATCGAGACTGACTCTTTATGACTTGTAACAAATCATTTATGACAGTTGCATGAAAACAACAAACACACATACACGTGGTGAGTGATGATGATGATGATAATAATAATATTAATAGAGTCTTGCAAAGAGCTCATGTCTTGCACAATGCCACTCAAGTCGCTCCATAATAATCACCCTGGCTTTATAGCACGGCTGCCATTACGTGCGCTCAAGGATAATGAATCAATTCCTACCAGGTACCCAGTTACCTCACCTTGATGGAATGTAGCAAATGTAGATTAATGTCTTTATTATACATGTATAATGAACGACAGCATTATGTGTACATACCACCAATAGGTCTAGTAATCATAATAAAGTTATCAAATTCCAATCGTAATAAACTTATCAAAGTCCAATCATAATAAACTTATCAAAGTTCATGCAGGAATCTTTTACACGTTGTCCAAAGCAAATCATCGAGTTCTCCAAAAGTGAAATTGGTAATACAATGTACAATAATATTGCATGTACATACACATGAATCTTGACATGGATTTAATACTACAGCTCAACACTCCTGGTGGCGTAGGCCTCAACATGTTAAAGGAGCCGGTCTGTGTGTGAAATAGTAAAATTATACTGTAACAAAAGTATACCGGTACTATAATAAAATGATGTTGTACTTATGTTTGGAAACCTCAAAATCCTACATTCCCTTGGAAAGGCATTCAGCATATTCGACGGTTGTTTAAAAAAGTTGGATGGGGGCACAGTCGACTATATCGATAAAGGCATTTCCGCCTGTTCCATGATTTCCAGGATGCCATCGACCATCTACATTGACATAATACATGATAATGCTAGTCGACTGTCCTATGGACATTTTCCTTTTTAAGTGGAGCTCTTTTTCAGTAAGAGATTAAAATCACCTTCACAAAAATTTATCTAATGTATTCTAAAATACCACTGCTAAGAGGAAACCCAAGAAACATAAAACGAGAAACATAATCAATATAGTCCTGTTTCTGTCGACGTCTTCCAAACGTTTTAGTGCTCCAGGGCGAACCGTTTTCAATGCTATCCCATGTAGGAGATCTTCTCTACATTGGAGGATCCTTTGACGGGCATCTGGTCTAGAGTGTGGACCTACCATTCTGTTCCAAGGTGGAAATGCTGGACTAAAGTAAAAGTGGTAAGCCAGTTTCGGATCTGACAAGAGCAGACTCCAGAAACTTGGTAGAGCCCCGATTGCTCGAGCAAGCTCGTCGTTGTAGGTAGTCGGGAGGATCTAAAAGAAAATTAGAAACAGTGAATGGTGGTGTAATTATTTCAAATCAGTACTAATTGAGAAGACTTTGTCAAGATATTATGAATCAAATTGACTTTAAAATCAATGAGTTTGTAGAAATTATGAACAAAAACCATATATCACATAATAACGAAATTGGGTTGACTTAGAAGAAATTTTATTTTGAATAAACGTTGATAGTGATACATCCATCAATTCCGGAAATTAAAAAATTAATTGTGTGCTCATTATGTTTCTAGACATGCTAGACCCGCATGAAAAGATTCTCTAAACAAAAAATAAGTCGTATAGAGATACCTTAGGTAGGTTTACACCATACTGTTTGACGACAGCGTCCTTTCTTCTTGTCACGTCCGCCATCATATCTTGATGACTTGGTAGTTCAACCTCTTTCTTGAACACCTTGAGGGCGTACCGAACTTGCAGCTCTGCCGTCGGTCCTACTGCACCACGTGACCGGATGTAACCAATGGCCGCAAGAGTAGGTTGTGCAAGCCTGGGTGGTATGACGTGCATGTAAAGCTCTAATTGATTCGAGTTACCTAAACAAGACCAGAAATAAGCGCGCTTCAATGAAATATTTATCACGTAAGACCGTTAACGCTCGTCTATGAGTTTGCCCTATAAAATATGCTTTGATTATTTTTTGAATGATTGCTTTATCTTTTATTATATAATAAAATCAGTTATTGTTATTTTTGGCTGAGTTTTCTGTCTCAGCAACTTATTCCAAAGACGTAGTCATAGGCAGAACTCATTCTTAAAACATGGAGGGGAATCATTATAGAATAAAAGACAAGTGTCATGGGGACATTTCATAATCCCCCTCTGTCCTTGAATCGTGGGTTCTTTCGACTATATTTACAAACAGGCCGATATTGTTCTTTGCTTGATAAATAAACATCGAATAAATTGTCAGACCTTGATTCTGTATAATTATGAACATCTTACCCAATATATTCTCCTTCAGGAATGGAGTTGCTGGATTGTACCCCGTACCGTATACGACACAATCTACATCATCCAGGTAAGAACCATCATCAAAGATGACCCTTGACCCTTCAAACCGTTGAAGTCCACTCCGGACCACCACTTGACCGCTCATGATCTTCATAGGGAGTTGGTCATTTACCATGACGCTGTTGCTGTTGGCGGGATGCTTGCTGCTCTGTATTCCGAGTGCTCTCCAGTCTAGCAAGGACTGCATTTTGATCCCTATCAAAGGTTTGAAGATCCAGCTAGGGATCAGATCTCTCCATCTTTGGTTAATGTATGCGTCTGTTGGCATCCTACCCATGATGCGGGGCACAATCCAAGCACCATCCCGCATACTGATGTATACCTAGAATATGATATTGAAACAAGGACAAAAAAGAGGAATTTGTGTTAAACGAGTGGTAGATCCAGTATTTCGTTAAAAAAAAATATGGAATGAGAATGACTAAATAGACAGAATAAAGGGGTGATTCCGAAAAGACAACAGCCACAACTGAGGTAGCAATTTGGTTGTATACGCCTACTTACGTTATGCCAATTTGGGTATCCAAGGTGAGGCGGGGGAGGGCCGGGGGCAATGAATTGGCCAGTTGTGCCCCTCATTCTGCCACTGCTTGATAACCACTAGCGAATGCTCAATGGACAAAGAATGATCTCTACATGACTAGTCGAGATATAGGAACTATATGAGACTGTGGGGATGGATGAACAGACGACGAAACACCTTTTAGTCTGCCCCCCTCCTCCCATTAGAACCCTGTAACCCCAAAGACCTAGAGGGTTTCAACGCAACGACTAGACCATGTGTCCTTGACAGGACTTGCGTAGTGTCTCAAGAATAAGAAGAAGGATGATTGCAGACCATGTTGGTGGGTTGGTTGGTATGTATATATAAGCAAAAGTACACATTTTTACCTCACGTGTTTTTCGAGTGCGTTTCGAAACCGAAGTGAAAAGGGACATGCGCGAACTACCGATACAAATTTGACCCTTTTTGTGAGTAAAATATGTCATCCATTTTAAAATAATTTTTACAAGAAATCATGGCCATTTCGTGGTATCCCCGTAACCGTAAGGATTAATAATATTTACCTTTTTAGCATGATCACTGCTCAGAATGGCAATATCTCCTGCAGAATGTGAAGCCCCTGTAAAATAAAAGAAGTTGGACAAAATACAAATATTATCTAGTCCTCAATATAAAATATTACCTAAACAATAGTTCATACAACCGGTCAACTTCGCAACGTTTATCATAATGTTCTCACGTTCTGTTTTGTTTTAATCTTGTTTCGTTTTTGTTTAACTTGGGATAAACATACAAAATGACCTCCAAAATATTGAAGGGTGTGTCAAGTCAAGTTCCTCTTTTATCCCGCCTGACAAGCAAGAAACACATTTTTAGAGCTCATAGTGGAAGATAGATTATTGGAGTGATATGCTCATATCTAAAGTACACACTATAGTTACATGCATGATATAATTTAAAAACATATCTGTTTGTTCTGGCATATAAAAAATGTTCTCTTTCATTTTCGTATGTTCTCTCTTACTAATTTTAATCTTTTGTGTACAATACATCTTTGGCACTATACTGCGCCTTGAGCTTTTGATTTTAAGTGGATTTGATGCCTTATGAATGTTATATTATCATTATTATCGTTATTACTATTATCCTCATTATCATTATTATAATTATTATTACTATCAATTTTTTTATTATTATGATCACCATCACAATTATTTACCAACGACTAGGATCGTCTTGTCTTTGAAGTTTTGCCCACATCTGAATTGACTGCCATGTAAAATTTGACGACGGAATTCATTTTGACCAGGGTAATTCGGAACTATACCGGACGAGTACATTCCGGTACATACCATAACAGCATCGAATATCTGTAGTGAAAGAGAAAAATCTTATAATACTAGTATATAAAGCTGGTTCAAATTCGGAAGTGATTTATAACTGCTCCAGTGAGATAAACAACATAAAGATTGATTGTGATAAAGTTAAGATAAGGGTTGCAAACAGCGTGGTGCAACTTCATATTCAAAGGAGGAACCCATGATAGTCGCCAGAACAGAATTCTGCCCCCTTCACTTTTTCCCATCTGGACAGGCTATCAACAATACTTGTAAAATATTATGTTTCAATTAAAAACTAATTAATTTCAAGTAAACTGATATAGCTCCATTTTATTTGAAGCGTTAGAGTTTCAGCTGATTGTATCATTACACTTCTTTGAGATGAGCTAGAATGTTAAAATACAAGAAAGAGGAAGCGGGGAAAATTCCCAACATGAAATGAAAAAGTACCTCACACAGGCTCACAGTTTCAAATCTGAGATACAAAATCACCTACCCCGCGAATTTTTTTCCCCTTCATTTGTCAACATACCTTAAAAATCATGAGACAAAACAACGGAGCTCTTGAGGAGCGGTGTCAGACATACCTCTACGTACTCTACCACTGTTAGTGACACCCTTCACGTGAGGACCCCCCTTCTCATAAAAGCAAGGTTTTATTATATCAGGGGGGTGTTTCACAAAGATCCTTAGTTGAACTTATCTCTAAGTTGGACTTAACAATTATGGAAAGCCATTAGCATCCTTGAAAAGATATTGTAAAACTTATTTCAAAAGGCATAAAATGTTGATTCAAATCATTCATATTTTCTATTATCATAGGAGATTTCATGTTCTTGATCAGTGGAATTTATGAAAACTCTAAAATACTTGAATTTTTGCTTTTGAATATATTTCATTATAAGGCTACAAATGGCTCTCCATAATATTTAAGTCCAATTAGAGTTAAGGTCGACTTAGAATCTTTGTGAAACACCCCCCCCCCCTGGAGGCGCTTAAAAAATTACCTCTGATTGGGGCTGCCCATCCTTGTGTTGGGTACACACACTCCACCTTCCCGTTTCTTGAAAATCTGGAGTCTTCGTTACCTCTACGACTGTTGTGTTGAACTGGATATGCTTGGTCAGATCAAACTCCTCAGCGTACCTAATATAATAATTCCTTACGTCTTCCCTCTGTGGAGGAATCAAGTAATTATATAATAATATATTCAGCGTTGTCAGATATAGTCTAGAGAAGGAAAGAGCAGATGTAATCACTCAATGCGAAAAACCCCGTTTTGCAATTTCAATTTCACTGATTAAAAATGGTTTCAATAGTTCCCCACGTTTAAAAGAAGATTAATATTAATTTATTTTTCAAGTAAATTTTAAGAAATTTCACTCTTTTCTTTCGATGCTTACGTTCTCTCTTTCATTATTATAAGAACTCGATTTTAATAATTTAAACTTACGGATTGGCGCGCAGACCTTCAGGTTCAAATTCCACATTAAACAATAATCATAATAGTTATGGTATATCATCGTGTAAACTAACCAAAGGTTCTGTCCGCTCAAAATTTACATGCATTTTTGTACACCTGCGTCATGCTTGAAGTTCCTTTTACTCCTATGAAATGCAGTCAATTTGAATTGGATATACTTAATGCTTAAATAACTGAAGGTACCTTGACAAAGTCATCAAAATTTGTAAGTAACGAGTCATTTTCGTTTTATTTTAATTTTTCATCATTGATGCGTTAATCATTGATGCGTTTTATTTACCAATGGATATGGGGGAATGTGTCTTTGGAATGAGAAGTCACTGAAAGCCATCATCTCCTTGTTCACGTTTGTAATGAGTCCATCATAGATACCAGCTGGTCCGGTCGGATCGGATCCTACTTCTTCATTGTGCACCCAGATGCCACCTGTTTTACCAGAAATTAATTCAAATGAAAAATGAAAAAGCAGAGCAAGACTATAGACGAAAGATCCTTTTTAATAATAATCTTTTAATCTTTTAAAGTCCACTCCAAATTTTATTAAACCGAAAATGGAAATTCTTTTTGCCCAATTGATCGTGAGCCCGGCAGCCACTGAGCAGCGCCAGATCGACGTTGCTCTATCCCCTATTGTTGAACGCCAAACAAGGTAGCAGCAACTCCCGTCTTTTAACGTCTTTTGGTATGACGCGGCCGGGGTTCGACTCCACAACCACCCGGTTGTGAGGCGGACGCTCTACTGACTGAGCCAACACAATAACATTTTTTGAAATATTTTAGGATATACATGCTAGGTGAAATGAAGAAAACATCTGAAAACATACCTCTTCAAGTACAATACTTTATAATTTGTTGATTGACTATATATAAGGGACAGCGCTTGTATCCTCTGTAAAAGGCGCTATAGAAATCCAATTATTATTATCATTGTTATTATTTTATTATTATAACGTGAGAAATCAAAAGAGAGTAATAATTTGCGTCGCCTTTTCCTTGTTCCTCCTTACTGCTTCCTTCTGTGGAAATAACTACAGAGGTTGCACAAATTGTTTCCGCCGGGAGTCGAACCTAAACCGCTTTACCGCAGAGACGGGTTGGCCCCTCAGAGAAAAAATGAATAATTATTTAACTGCTATGAGGTTTGACAGACTGTCTGTCGGTGATTGCATCTGGTGTAGCCAAAACAAATCTACCCGTTCTCGTGGTATATATATATATATATATATATATATGTATATATGAAGCACAAGGACAGATTGCCAGAGACAGAGTAAAATGCTGTGAGCCAACGAAAGTTCGAGAGTTTTTATTTATAAGTTTCACCATTTTCGAGAGTCTGTACGTGATATGTTTACCATTTGATACACGGTGTCGTGTATTTTGTTTTTGTTTGTTTGTTTTTGTTTTTCTTTCTGCGTTTTCAAAATAATACATAATCAAATACATAAACTAACAATTATTTCTTCATTATACATAATAATAAAGTTTTCAGTATAAATAAGATGCATACAAACACAAATATTTTCAATGAAAAGAGATAAAGTATCAACAGGTATAAAAAAACGCAGGAGACCGCCATCAATTGTGATTGATGAATACAGGTCAGATCTTCTCCTCTTTATGATCATTTGAAGTTATAATGAGACAGAGGGAATAAACTGGTATTCTGAATAGTGAATATTATACATACATGTATATAAATTATAGAGAAATTAGCTCTAATACTATATATAGCATCGGCATATTCACATGGTCGATTTATATTTTCTCTGGTATTACCTCAGTCGCACTGCGGCCAAACCGACTTCAGACCGACTCCTAACCGACCGATATAATATATCTGTTCTGTCTAGCTGTTGTCGGTCTGTTTTCGATCTTGTCAGTTTGACTATAAGGTACTTTAAGCCTTGTCATCAGTGTCAATGCAAACAGTACACTCGTAATATCACCTCCCTGGTATATCTCCCCCTATTGTTCATTGACCGGGTTCTACACGGCCGCTACGTGCACAACGTACAGTTATATTGAATTCTACGTGCATGCATACATGCATACATATAATTATACGGGACATTATTTATACTTTACCTAGTTGTTTGACCTTTTCGAAACACACTGGTTGTAGCCCTTCCTCGAGACATGTTTTTATCGCAACGAGACCGGAAACTCCAGCTCCTATGATAGCCACTCTCTTCCCGTTCATTTTGGCGCCGTGTATATTAGACCTCTTCCACTCTAACCAAATACAAGTATGAAACCGAAAACATCAAAATATAGTGTACCGGTGAGCCATCGCAACATTTTACTTATTTTTAGTAGATCATTATGCTTGCATCAGCATGTTCTATTCCAAATGTATATATAAAATACAATAAATCAATTTTGTTTACTCAACGCATGTCTACTAGCTGTTATTTTATAGCTCCAACCAGTGTTCGAGTACGTTGGAGTGGACTTTGTATCGTGTCGTTTCGAATCAAAGTTCGCACCAGTGTATTTGTCAGCTTTTATATAAGAGCCGAATAACAAGCGACGAACCCTGCATGTCAGTCTTGTAAAACGTCGAGTAGGTCGAATGTTCCCAGCTATTGATCTCGGCCTATATTTTGTTTAATGTCAACATAGTAAATGGATGTATGATCTGTGGCACGCTGGTACAGGATGTGAGAATTGGGAATACATAATATGGCAGGGACTAATTAGGGATATGAATAAGATCCATTCAAAGACTACCAAAGGCAAGTGAGCGCATATCTATATTTTTGTACGAATATATTTTTCTCGTACAACAAAAATTCTCGTACGAAAATTATAGAGCGCACATAATATATTGCTTTCTTCCAGAATACTTCGTCTTTGGCATAATTGACGCATGACCTCTGGTGGAAGTTGCTCTTAGTCACTTGAAATTAGGGGCGCGTTTAATGATGAGAGGAAAAGGGAACACTTATCGAAAGGGATAAGACACTTATTAGACATGTAAAGGAGCACGTGTCAAAGTACAAAGGGTAATAATAATTATCAGAATTGAAAATGGGGCACTTCTTATACCTAAAAAAAGAGACAGGGATAACAGAAAAAGAAGGCACTTGTTAGAATGGGAAATGGGAAAACCCATCAGATTTTGATAGGGGCATTTATAAGAATTGAAAAGGGGCACTTATATAAAAGGAAAATGTTCATTAGTTGAAAGGAAAGGGGCACCCATCAGATTTTAATAGGGGCATTTATCGGAGATGAAAGGGGGCTTTTATGAAAGAGGGAAGTAGCTCTTATTAATAAGAAAAGAGGCACATGTTAGAATGGGAAATGGGAAAACCCATCAGATTTTGATAGGGGCATTTATAAGAATTGAAAAGGGGCACTTATATAAAAGGAAAATGTTCATTAGTTGAAAGGAAAGGGGCACCCATCAGATTTTAATAGGGGCATTTATCGGAGATGAAAGGGGGCTTTTATGAAAGAGGGAAGTAGCTCTTATTAATAAGAAAAGAGGCACATGTTAAAATAAAAGGTGCCCTTATCAGAGATGAAAATTGGTAATTATGAGAAGGGGTAGGGGCACTTATAAGAAGGAAAACGTGCATTTATTAGAAAGGAAAAGGGGCACGTGTCAAAAATAAAAGGGGCAGTTATTAGAGGTGGAAAAATTGTGCTGTACTCCATTGAGTAGTGGATTTATTGATATTATTCATTCGGATTTTTTGTTGTTATAAACAGCCTTCTGAGTGCCACATGTGACTGCTGGAGAAGAAATGGGCCATCCGTTATCGATATGGTCCTTCTCCCCGACCAAGTATAGTACTCAGAAACCGGAAGAAAAGTATACATCAAGAAGACACAATTTATGTATTAAGAATCCATAGAGAAGCAAAATAGAATAAAGTAGACTGTGAATGTTTAAACGTGAATTTTTCTAGGAAAAATGTCGAACCCTCCCTTAGCCAGTACATATCACGCATGGTATGATAATGAACAATGCATATCAAAAGTGCAACAATATCCCATTTACCTCCTCGATATTGGTAATTGTCTGTGTTTGTGCGTGGGTGGGACTGACTCATAGGTGTCGATCCGGGGGGGGGGGGGGGGGGTGGGGATGGGGATAATTCACCATAAAAAAAAATATTAAGAAAAATGAGGAGAAAAATTAATGATGAGAGCCCGATGAGAGTAGTTAATGGTTATTACTCGCAAGATGACCATCAATATACACATTTTGCTATCTCATTTTCATAATACATACATATATAAATAAAAAACGACTTACAATGAGACAACCGTATATGAATTGAATTGAATTGAAATTTATTTCCATCATCATGACAATATATACAAAGATAAAATATGGAATTTCATAACATGTAACAATATCAAATTTACATATAAATTGACATAACAGCATTCAAAATATAAATGGAAAATGGTGCATCCGTAAAAGCCAGTAAGGCTTGACAATTGAATGCACCAGGCGCAGAGTAATAATAACATATACTTGAAGAAAAAAAGAAAGCAAAAAAAAGGAAAAGGAAAAATAAAAAGGAGGAGTATTAGTAATATAGGTGTGGTCTTAAATAAATTATGCGTTATAAAGAGAGAGAAGATCTTTCTTGTAAAGTCTTTTGAAAGAATTATTAAATCCGACAGATTGTAAAAATGGAGGTAGGGAATTCCACATTTTTGGAACAACATAACGGAGAGAATCGGTTAGTATATTAGACGAAGCATTCCAATGATGGAATTTATCAGCATTTTTTGTGTAGTGGGTATGGACCACATTGTTAAGACTAAATAGGTGCATAAGGTTTGGAGGTAGTGAGTTTGAGAAAAATCGTTGCATCAATGACGCAATTTGCAATATATTAATATCATAAATATGTAAAGTATTGAATTTTCTAAATAAAGGTTGTGAGGGAGCTAAGAAAGGGGAATTAGAGCAGAGTCGTAATGCCCTTTTTTTAAGTCTATGTAATTTGAGTAACTTAGAGGGATGTTTCGTGGCCCGAACAGAATTGCAATACATAACATATGGCAAAATAAATGCATTATATAACATGAATAAGATACGGAGTGGAATAACAAATCTTAAGTGACTAATAATACCGACGCTTTGAGAAACCTTTTTTGTAGTATAATTAATATGAGAAGTCCAAGATAGGTTTTCATCGAAAAGTACTCCGAGGTAATTAAAAACTCTACACTGTTCAATTAATCTA
Organism: Strongylocentrotus droebachiensis; assembly: GCA_035222895.1. Classification (NCBI taxonomy): domain Eukaryota; kingdom Metazoa; phylum Echinodermata; class Echinoidea; order Camarodonta; family Strongylocentrotidae; genus Strongylocentrotus; species Strongylocentrotus droebachiensis. Next base: position 52,159 of record JAVYIG010001804.1, on the reverse strand, counting down.
TTGTTGATAGAAATAGATACATTGTCATATAAAGGATTTAGGTTCCTAGCATTTTTGAAAATAACAAATTTAGTCTTAGAAACATTCAAAAGACAGCTTATTGCAAACTAGCCATTCGTATACATCCTCCAAATTAATATTCAGTTTATGGGTCAATAGATCAATTTTTTTTTCTGAGGCAAGAATAGTCGTATCGTCTGCAAAAAGTGTGAATTTACAGAAAGTGGAACAGTTTACAATATCATTGATGTAAATCAAAAATAAGAGAGGCCCCAAAATAGAGCCCTGAGGGACGCCATATGATATGAGATTAAAAAAAGAACAATGAGAATTTACAGATGTAAATTGCTTCCTTTCGGCAAGATAACTTTAAAACCATTTGTAAGGTAAACCTCTTACGCCGTAAAAATGTAATTTAACTAATAATATATCATGGGGTATAGAATCGAAGGCTTTCGAAAGATCCATAAAAACACATATTGCATGATTATTTACATCAACATAATGGACTATTTTATCATATAAATAAAGAATAGCAAGACCTGTGGAAGAATTTTTTCGAAAGCCATTTGCTCATTAGACAGAATGTTGAAGCGAACCAAAAAACTTGATAGTCTATTAAAAACTAATCTTTCAAGTATTTTAGAAAAAGAAGGCAAAATGGAAATAGGACGGTAATTATCAACATTATCTGTATCTCTCTTCTTGAACAAGGGAATTACTTTGGCGATTTTCATGTTTGAAGGAAAATCACCATTCTTAAGCGACAGATTACAAATATGTGTTAAAGGTACGAGTAAAAAAGTGATTACAGACTTTAAAAGACGTGTACTTATGTTATCATACCCTGAACTGTTCCCACTAGGCAATTTTTTAACAATATTTAAAATTTCAGTGATAGTTACTGGTTTGAAAAATAAACTGTGAACAAAGTTACCTTGTAAATAGTCAGAGAATGAATGATTAGAGTCAGGAATAGACTTAATAAGATTTTCTCCAATGTTGACAAAATGATTATTGAAAATATTTGCAATTTCTTTTGGTTCATTTACAGTTTTTCCTTTGTATTGCAGCGTTTGACGCGTTGTACGATTCTTTTTACCCAAAACAGTTTTCACAACGTTCCACGTTTTACGTAAATTAGACTTCACAGCAGTGAATTTATCAAAATAATATTTTCTTTTAGCACATCGTTTTAAGGTATTTATTTTATTACGATATTGCCTATATTTGGATTTATTTTCAAAAGAAGGGTCTGATTTATATTTACCATACAACATGTTAGTTTTCTTAATAAACTTCAAAATAGCAAGAGTTATCCAAGGTTTTTTTAATCTCATTTCTACGGTAGCTTTTCTTCTTTTGATAAGGTATATGCTTATCACATAACGTTGTAAAACTATCAAGAAATGTATAATATGCCGTATTCACATCACTTGATTGAAGTACCATGTTCCAATCAGTAATTTTCAAATCATTGGTTAAAGAGGCAACTGAAGTTGGGGTAATATTACGTACAAAACACTTCGCATCGACTTCACTTGTACTGCGTGAACCAATTATAGATGAAATACTAAATATAGGAAAATGATCACTAATGTCAGAAACACAAATACCCGAAACAATACTATCACAGGTTAAATTTGTAAATATATTGTCAAGTAGAGTAGCTGAATCTAAAGACAAACGAGTGGGTTTATTTGATCAAAGGATACAATCAAAAAGAAAAAAACATGTTCAAAAAGTTGCCGATACTTGAGACCTTAGTAAAATCCAGTAAGTTCAAATTAAAATCACCCATAATATAACATGTTTTATGGTTCATAGAAATCGAGTGCACTATATTTTCAAATCTGTTTATGAAATCGATAGAACTGCTTGAGGGTTTGCGATAAACAACTCCTATAATCATATTCTTACAGATTTTACTTTCAATTTCAATATAAAGTGATTCTACTCCTACGATATTGACATTAATTTTGTCTAAAATACGAAAAGTGAATTGGTCATCGATAAAAAATGCAACTCCCCCTCCTTTCCCGGACAAACGAGCTGACTGAATAAATGTATAACCAGAGAGTGAAAAAATGTTGGGTCTATTATACATCCAGGTTTCCGTTATACCAACGGTTGAAAACGGGTAATTTAACGACAATAAATATGCACAAATGCTGTCAAAATTCTTATACAGACTTCTAGCATTGAAATGAATAAGGCTTAATTGATTTGCCGATGCATTGTAAGTACTATTGATAATTTGTTCTTCATTAAAATATTTACAATTGTTTTTTTGACAAATATAGAATCTGAATCCTCATCTGCTTCATTAGAGAATAAACTTTCTCTGTCGTTAAGTTTATTGATAATATTTACAAAATCCGGGTTGTTAAAGGTGTAAGATAAATTATGAGACGTATCTTGCATGTTCATAACAGTATGGAGCTTATGAAAAGGATTTAAAATAAGAAAATCAAAAACTAACCGAGACGATCAATGTCAGACAAGAATAAATTGAATTCTCGCTCATACGGCTTCACCAGGAATTGATCAATTTATTCAATTTAAGCCTTTATGTCAGGGTCCGCAGAACGGCCGGGCTCGGGGGTTCGAGCCCCCTCACTCTTTGAAAAATTTTGTTACAGAAAAAAAGAAAGAAAGAGAGAATGAACAAATAAGTGACCTGCCAATGTCACAAATGAGGTATCAAAATATGCTCCTCTGACTGTAATTAAATGCCTAAAACCCCAGAGCTTACGGGGGCTCCGCCCCGGACCCTACCAAGGGCCCTAAGGTTGTCCCCTTGATGCTCATCTGACCGTAATTAAATACCTAAAACCCCTGAGCTTCCGGGGGCTCTGCCCCCTGGACCCCACCAAGGGCCCTAAGGCAGGGCCCTGGATGCTCATCTGACCGTATTCATATACCTAAAACCCCTGAGCTTCGGGGGGCTCTGCCCCCTGGACCACATCAATGGCCTTAAAGAGGGCCCCTGGATGCTCATCTAACCGTAAATAAATACCTAAAACCCCCGAGCTTCCGGGGGCTCTGCTCCCTGGACTCACCGCCAATTAGTGGCCTGCCAGTGTCACAAATAAGGTATCTAAATATGCTTATCTGAACGTAATTTAATGCCTAAAACCCTGAGCTTCTTGGGGCTGAGCTCCTTGACCCCCTACCGGGACTCTGCCCCCGGCAATTTACACTCTACCTGATCGTTAATACTCCACTTTGAAAAACGTTCCGCGGGGCCTGCATGTAACGTGTAAGAGTGGTTGTGATGCAGATTTTTCTTCTGCCCCCCCTCCAAACGTTTTTGCTCATTACGTCATTGCCCCTGGATGATGAGCCCCCTGGAATGTTTGCCCCAAAATCCCAAACTGCTTCCGGCGTGCCTGGGAGGGGTTGCAACCTGCCACACGCTCCTACCCTTTGGTTGCTTTGATCCATTGCCGAAAATATTTTGGCACCTATCACCCCCCCCCCCCCCCCCAACCAAGGATACAAATCGACACCCTTGGGCGGGAGGTTTCTGTGTGTGATTAGTATCAAGTATCATGTATCAAGTTTATTTGTCTTCTAGAAAACACATGTGACAAAATATAATCATAACAGTACAATGTAGAATAGAGAAAGACGAGGAGACCTTGGTTGAAGCACAGCTTGTTAAGTTAAGGCCCCTTCATATGATGTGACAAAGATAACTGATTCATGAATACAACAACAAATATGGAATAAATAAAACTATTTACAAAATACTCTCAGAGAACAACTACCCAACGATGCATCGACCACAGCATGGATGACTACAACAAGTATACTTGAAGATGCACACATCCCCATCACACCGGGTGAGCTAACAAACTCACCGTGTGTGTGAAAAAATGTATCATAATTTAGCAAAAATCAACCCACCCATGGGAGGGCGATCTACTGTGGACCAACCCAAGCTGACACCAAATCGAGACATTAATGAGTTATTGCTCTCTGAGTGCAGAGGTCAAGAACGACAAGTATGAATATATGGTATTAATGCGTGTATTTATTGGCGGTTTGCCAGGAAGGGGACATGGTCCCGTGATCCTGAAATCCTGTAATCATGTGATCATGTGATCATGTGATTATGACGGATGCAATTTTGTAACTATATTATGAGTCGTACATGTAGTTGGTCCATTTAGTAGTCGGCCTATAATAACTTTGACTACACACGTTGCATTTTGAAGCGGAATTGTGCTGTTGTATGAGGGTAAATATACGAATATTATGTTCACTTTTAATAATATACTGTTAAGATATAAAGGGAGAGCATCATCGTGAATGTTTGTCATTACAAAATATCACATGATTAGGGGGTGATACAAAGTGATAACGGCTGCCGCAGCAAAAGCTAGGTGTAATGTTTTCAAAGCTCTTTGGAAGCGTATGGAGACTTTATATCATAATGTGTTATACGCTATACAAAAACGGGCTATCATTATCATTATATATGACAATAATGTTTGATCTTGTCAGTTTTAGGATGAAATTTTGAGCACATAAGTACTAGGCTTTTAAACATATACATGTTTGCTGACGATGCAACTCTGTATGTTAGTGGTAGTAATCTAGAATCGGTTGAAAGTCAATTAAATTCTGCAATGAATGAAGTCTACAAGTGGACAAATGATAAAAACACGAAAGTGATGCTTCTTGGTTCTCGACAACGATTGAATACCTTGCAGGATAAAAAAATATCTGTTATAATTAATGGTACCTTATTTGAATGTGTATCTGATTATAAGTGTCTAGGGGTGTCGATTGATGATACTTTGACATTCAAATCTCATGTTACTTCTATTGCAAAAGTCATGAAACAAAAACTTGGCTTAATTAGAAGAAACAAGTATATATTTAATGTTGATCAACTTAAAATATTATATTGGGGATTTGTTCTCCCCCATGTATTATATTTTTCAACCGTCTGGTCACCTTCATCCGAATCAAACTACCAAATATTAAACACGCTACACAAGCGCGCAGCATATATTGTAAGTGGATATACTTGGGAAACCTCATCGGAAACAGTTTTTTGAATACTAGCCCGGCCTACTCTAAAAGAACTGTTGAACAAGTCAATATCATGCATGATGTATAAATGTGTAAGTGGGGTAGCACCATCCCAGTTATGTAGTAAATTTGTTCTAAATGACAATTTTTCTACACGTGTAACACGAAGCAATAACAGGTTGTTATTAAGTATCCATCAATGTAAAACTCAATTTTATCAGAGGACATTCGTACCAGTTAGTATAAATGAATGGAATTGTTTGTCTGATGAATGCCGATCTGCCCAGTCCTTAGCCATTTTCAAAAATGTTATCAAACCTGGCAAATAATAGCTCATTTTTTGTTATGAAGGTGGAGGAGGGGGGTTGCAGTGAGATCAAATTCATTTTATGCTTGATTTTAATGACTTAATTGACTTTTTGGTTCTGTGAATAACGCAATCGTCTTTAATCCAAAAGTTCATGGGTTGGAAATTAAATCGATGATAATTATAATGCCCTTTTGGAAAGGCATGATTCCTCAATTTCACACTTTTGGGATTTGAAAAACAGGTTCCCCTGGATGGTTGCACGTTACCAATCAACAAACCGTGCTTTCTCTATAATTATCCACAGGTCAGAATATATCAGAGACATGGCATTCTCTAAGCAGCAAGATACATCTGGGCAACTGGTCCAGCTTTCAAGTGCGAACATCGGATTCGCCCTGGATCTTTATCAAACTCTTCAAGATGAACGGAGAGGTACAAATCTGTTCTTCTCCCCTCTCAGCATATCGACCGCTATGGCTATGACACAGCTAGGAGCCCGAGGTGATACAGCGACTCAAATCGCTGATGTCTTCCGTTTCAATCAGATAGACCAAGATCAACTTCATGGAACATTCAAAGAGCTAAACAACTTGCTTTACCAAACAAATTCCGGTTACAAACTTCATTCCGCCAACAGGCTATATGGCAAATACTTCGTTCAGTCATTTCTTGAAGAAAGTGCTTCCTACTATGGAGGAGCCATAGAGGCGGTAAATAACTTTGCAGCTCCAACTGCCACTCAATCAATCAATGATTGGGTTTCAAAGCAGACCGGAGATAAAATCAAAAACCTGATTGCTCCTGGAACCCTAGATGAGCTCACACGCCTTGTCCTGGTGAATGCCATCTATTTCAAGGCGAACTGGAAATCAGAATTTCGTGCCAAAAATACTACACAGGATAAATTCAAGGTTTTCGATATGAGAAAGAAGGTTTTCAAGAGAAAGAAGGTTCCGGTGAGTCTTATGAGTCTAAAGTTTAGATTTGATTTGGCTGTTGACAAAACCAATGACTGTCTTGTGCTAGAGATGCCCTATGAAATATATGAAGAAAACAATCTGAGTCTATTGATTGCTCTTCCGAACAAAGATGATGGCCTTGGTCAACTTGAGACGAAGCTCTCTGTGGACGTCCTGCAATCCTGGGACGCAGGGCTCGAATGGAGAGAAGTGGACGTACTATTACCAAAGTTCAAACTAGAAGCAACATTCCAACTGAAGGAGGTTTTGCAACGAATGGGAATGCCCGACGCTTTTGATGAGGATAGGGCTAACTTCGAAGGCATCTCAGGTGATAGAGAGTTGCACATCTCTGCCGTCATCCACAAGGCCTTTATTAATGTCAATGAGGAAGGGAGTGAGGCAGCTGCTGCAACGGCTAATGAGATGATGTATGCGTCCTGTTCAATGCCACAAGGAGAACGTGAGAAGCCGATCCTGTTTCGAGCAGACCATCCATTTCTCTTCATGATTCGTCACCGGTCGACGAAATCGGTCCTTTTCATGGGACGAATGATGGATCCCTCCTAGATTTTGACCGCCCTGTCCACGCTTTGATAAATAATCAAATGTGTCTGTTTTGGCAGTTTAATCTAATAAGCAAAATCAAAGACTTTCCACGCTTTAGAAGTAATCAAATTTGTCTGTTTTGGCAGTTTAATCGAATAAACAAAATCAAAGACTTTCCACGCTTTAGAATTAATCAAATTTGTCTGTTTTGGCAGTTTAATCGAAGAAAATAAATCAAAGACTCTTCACGCTTTAGAATTAATCAAATTTGTCTGTTTTGGCAGTTTAATCGAATAAACAAAATCAAAGACTTTTCGTTCTTTACGACGTTTTCTGAGCCACGCGAATAGCCTAGTGTTGATTAATTACTTGATATACTATATATTGTGCATACAATCAACAAATGCTTTTGGGATGAACTCTATAAGCTTGTTACCATTATCTATTACTTTTGAGAGATAAACTGTTCATTAATCAGGCCATGAAGTCATAATATAAATGTTTCTTACGTTATTTTACCCATTGTCTCTTTTTCTTCAGACGAGAATCAAGTAATCGTTGATGGGTAGAGGTCACTGCTATCGTATGCCGATTACCACAGACTGGTTATATTGGTTTTAATTATTGCTTTACAACACACTAAACATAGAACCCAAGATTGGAAATTATCCAACAATATTAACAAGGGCAAATGCATAGGATAACAAAATATGCGAGTGATTGAAAAGTAAATATATACAACAATGTATTTTAATTTAACAACTAAGAGGTTACATAACAATCGCATAGCAAACTATATTCTTGAAATATTAATATTTTTTTGGGTAAAAAGATTATTCATATACGGTAATCCCTTTTTTACACATTAGCCAGCCCATGGAATTTTTATTGGAAGAATGCGTCATAAAAAAATTAAAGTAAATACCGTAAAATCTCATTTACATATTAAGTAGCTTTGTTAAACTTGACGGATACTTTATTGCTCATTTACAGAATGTATTATGTGTGTAAATATTTGATCGGTATGATCATATAACCTTGTGCCCACTGACAAAAATTGAATCAAACTATATATATCTTGAATATATATCATGGGAAAATGAAAAACTCAGCGTGTTTGTGTATATATACCGAAACAAACGATGTCCGTATGTTCATAATGCTTCATATAGGCTATGTTCATTTTTTAGTTTATGTGTTTGAATCGTCAAAATGTACCAGTGAGTCTTCAGAATTCTGTCATATAGGCTTCTACAAATCATTCGGGTCACAGCGCCTGGAATCGGGAAACACATCCCATGAGGTATGATGAGGACCACAGTTGCCCCGGATTCAACATCCTCGAAGACACCCACCGTATTCCGCGATCCGGCTGTATAGCAATAGCCTTGTAGGCATGTACAATTTAAGCCTTATGAACTGAAAGAAATCGAATCAACTGAATTCAAATAATATCCGGTGGCTCTACTGGTGAATATTTGAAAGATACTTTAATGTAATGTCATTGTTTATCTTGAATCTAATAAAATGTAGCTTTAAAATGGAATTTTTACTCTACAAAATGTCTGTCCGTATCTTCCCCTTTCGAAACCTAACACCATCATGAACATCGTCTCTGGCATTCTTTCTTGTTTCTGTTATATATTTCACCGGGTTTTGTTTCCTGTGTTTTCTTTTTTTCTTCATTTTCCCTCCATAAATGTCCTTTTTTCTCCAGTGACCCACTCCGTCTTACATATAATACCACACGGAAACTAGCTGGAGATAGGACTTTCACTATAACTGCATCTAAATATTGGAATAGACTACCCTTAATATTCAGGCAATCACCATCTGTCCCTTCATTCAAAAAGGGACTTAAAACATTTCTTTTTTTGTAATCCAGATTTCGAGGATTCTGTAAGTTTTCATTTTCATTTTCTGTAGAATTCTTCTTGTTGTAAGCACTGTTGGGGCACTTCTTACACCTAAAACAAGAGAAGCAAAATAGAAGACTGTGAATGTGTGTACGTGAATGTTTCTAGGAAAAATGTCGACTTGTGAATTTCAGAAATTTCAAAATAAACGTCGTCGTATCAATAGTATTATTCAAATAAAATGCCAGAGAAATTGAACCCTATAACAAAAGTGCCTACCATTTCTCATTTCTCAGTTAATCTATTCGCTGAATGGGTAATCATTAACTATCATAGCCTAATAAGAAATAGCATGAGAGAGGGGATAAGTTGAAGGTGCACATCGTAAAACCTAGAGGGGCGATACGAGCTCTGTAAGCAGTATTGAGAGAAAAAATGAAGGCGCTCATTTCGCTCACTCGAACCCTCCCCCCTAGCCAGTACATATCACGCATGGTATGATAACGAACAATGCATATACAAACTGCAACAATATCCGATATACTTCCTCAATATTGGTAATTGTCTGTGTTTGTGCGTGGGTGGGAGGTTTCTGTGTGTGTTTAGTGCGTGTATTTATTGGCGGTTTGCCAGGAAGGGGACACTGTCCGGTGAGCGCAATTTTTTTTTACACGCTAGCCTGGCCATTTCTATGATAAATACCATGGAAGCGACTAATATTAGAGTCTAGCAGCCTACATGCGAGGTGCATTACACATACATCATGTATGTCAACCATCAGATAAAGACCTAGCTGGCTCTTGTAAATGAGACGGCCATCGTAGCCATCGGGCGATGGAATTCTAAAGCTCAATTTAATTTAATTTAATTCAGGAACTTTACATTAAACTTGATCTATGGAGACACGAACGAACGAACGATCAGCTAGCGAGCAACCAAGTCCTCTAGTATTGCGTGCATGCCTATTATGTAGGCTTTCCGACCAGCGCACTTTTACGAGTATTACGGCAAAACTGGCCAGGCTAGCGTGTAAAAAAAATATTCGGTGCAGGCGCGGCGATTTCTTTTCATGACCGGGGGGGGGGGGGGGGGGGGACGAAATGCGAGGAACGAGGGAGGAGTGACGTAATGAGCCAAAACGTTTTTTTGGGGGGGAGGGGAGAAAAAAATCCGCATCATCATCGCTCTTACATGTTACATGCAGGCCCCGCGGAACCGTTTTTCAAAGTTGGAGGGGGGGGGGGGGGGGGATAAAGTATTTGCGATCAGATAGAGCAAAGCAATTAAGTTGGGTGTAACTTTGGCGTGGGGTCCAAGGGCAAAGCCCCGGCGGGGGTCAAGGGGCGGAGCCCCATGAAGCTCAGAGTTTTTAGGCATTTAATAAGGGTCAGATGAGCATATTTTGATACCTTATTTGTGACACTTGCATGCAGGTCACTAATCGTACTGGGGTCCAGGGGGCGAAGCCTCCAGAAGCTCAGCGGTTTTAGGCATTTAATTACGATCAGATGAGCATCCAGGGGCCGCCTTATAGGGCCCTTGGTGGGGTTTAGGGGGCGGAGCCCCCGTAAGCTCAGGGTTTTAGGCTTTTGAATATGGTCAGATGACCATCCAGAGGCCCGCTTAGGGCCCTGGTTGGGTCCAGGGGGCGGAGCCCCCGGAAGCTCAGGTGTTTTAGGAATTTAATTATGGTCAGCTGAGTAACCAGGGACAAGCCTTAGGGCCCTTAGTGAGGTACAGGGGGCAGAGCCCCCGGAAGCTTGGGGAAAATCATGCCATTTCAGTAACATTTGTAAATTAGTAACTGGTATCGAATTAGAAATAAACCACGTTTGAGTTTTATCGGGGGGGGGGGGGGGGGGGGACTGCCCAAAGCACGAGTGAGTGAGCATAGTGAACGAGAGGGGTCAAGGTAAATTATATTCCTTAGCAAAACTATAGTATGAAAACAAACAAAATACCTGTTTCACACTTCACTTTTCTACAATATTAATTGTACATTTTGAAGGATATTATGCGAGGGAGCATAGCTCCCGAGCCAGAAGATTTTTGCATTTTTATTTGTCTAAACGCTGCACTCTTGGGCCCTCCAAAGCCTAATAGTGTGTTGCAGTCTTTAGTCAGTATTTGCTGTACATTATTTTTGTGTACTTTTTAAAATTTTCCGGGGGGGACGATCCCCCCCTACAAAAATCGAGGGGGGGACGTGTCCCCCGAAATGCTGTCATGTATATCATGTGATCATGACGGATGCCATTTTGTTAATATATTATGAGTCATACAGTGTACATGTAGTTGGTCCATTGAGTAGCAGACCTAGAATAACTTTGACTACACACGTTGCACTTTTAAGCGGAATTGTGCTGTTGTATGAGGGTAAATATACGAATATTATGTTCACTTATAATAATATACTTTTAAGATATTAAGGGAGAGCATCATCGTGAATGTTTGTCATTACAAAATATCACATGATTAGAGGGTGATACAAAGTGATAATGGCTGCCGCAGCAAAAGCTAGGTGTAATGTTTTCAAAGCTATATGGAAGCGCATGGAGACTTTATATCATAATGTGTTATACGCTATACAAAAACGGGCTATCATTATCATTATATCTGACAACTGTTTGATCTTGTCAGTTTTAGGATGAAATTTTGAGCACGCAACAAATGACGCAAGTACTAGGCTTTTACACATATATGATATTATATGTATACATATAATATCATGTATTCATGCTTGGGAGCAATTAGCCTGGATAACGTTTTTTTTTATTTGACTTCTTGGTTCTCTTAATAACGTAATCGTCTTTAATCCAAAAGATCATAGGTTAAAAACCAAATCGATGATATTATAATACCCTTTTGGAAAGGCATGATTCCTCAATTTCACACTTTTGGAATTTGGAAAAACGGGTCCCCCTGGACGGTTGCATGCTTACTAATCAACAAACCGTGCTTTCTCTATAATTATCCACAGGTCAGAATATATCAGAGACATGGCATTCTCTAAGCAGCAAGATACGTCTGGGCAGCTGATGCAGCTTTCAAGTGCGAACATCAGATTCGCCCTGGATCTTTATCAAACTCTTCAAGATGAACGGAGAGGTAAAAATCTGTTCTTCTCCCCTCTCAGCATATCGACCGCTCTGGCTATGACACAGCTAGGAGCCCGAGGTGATACAGCGACTCAAATCGCTGATGTCTTCCGTTTCAATCAGATAGACCAAGATCAACTTCATGGAACATTCAAAGAGCTAAACAACTTGCTTTACCAACCATATTCCGGTTACAAACTTCATTCCGCCAACAGGCTCTATGGCAAATACTTCGTTCAGTCATTTCTTGAAGAAAGTGCTTCCTACTATGGAGCAGCCATAGAGGCGGTAAATAACTTTGAATCTCCAATTGCCACTCAATCAATCAATGATTGGGTTTCAAAGCAGACCGAGGATAAAATCAAAAACCTGATTGCTCCTGGAACCCTAAATGATCTCACACGCCTTGTCCTGGTGAATGCCATTTATTTCAAGGCGAACTGGCAATCAGAATTTCGTACCTACAATACTACACAGGATAAATTCAAGGTTTTCGATGAGAGAGAGAAGGTTCCGGTGAGTCTTATGAGTCAAGAGGGAAAATTTGATTTGGCTGTTGAAAAAACCAATGACTGTCTTGTGCTAGAGCTGCCTTATGAAGGCCACAATCTGAGTATATTGATTGCTCTTCCCACCAAAGATGATTTTTTTTCTCTTATCCTCAAGCGAGGTTTTTATTTCCATAATAGTAATACATTTGTACATTAATAACTCAACGATTGACAGATACCTAACATAGGCTAAAGATTAAAGTACATTCAACAATTCTTCCAGCTTATAAATTAGTATTATTTTCTTTGCTAAAACATTCATATCTCAAAAAATATCTTAGCAACGACTTGAATTAAAAAAACAAAGTATGTGGGTAGTAAACAGAACCATTAACAATCTTCTTAACGTAACATTTATAAATTGTATATTGCGCATAATTTAAAATAATATTCAGAAGTGAATATTTCTTATTTCCAATATCCTTACCTACAACTATTATCTTCTGGTCTATTTGTATTTCTATTTGGAATAGATTAAATATCAAATTACATATTATTTTCCAAAACAAAGTCATATCATTGCAATATAACATAAAATGAAAAGTTGAGTCAACTTGTCCACAAGAGTTGCATAAATTATTATTAACAATTTGCCATTTATATAAGTTTTCTTTTGAGGCAATAAACCTATGAATCATTTTGAAATTAAATTGTTTAACTTTATTATTACGAATTTGCCTTAATTTAAATAAAAATACATCCTTCCAAACAAAGTCATTATCCAAATCTAAAAAGAAATTCCAAAAGTAAATGATATTTGGTTCTTTTGATTTTTTACGTACTAACAAACGATAGTAATCTTTCACTTTCATAACAAAAACATTCACTTTATCCCCTGTTTCTATTTCTATCATATTCGAAATATCACATTCTTGTTCAAATTCATAGCTAAATCTATCCAACCAACACTGTGGAAATGCTTTCTTTAATTGTGTATATTTAAAATCAAATAAGAGCTGTTGTGCTTTCACAAGATGATGGCCTTGGTCAACTTGAGACGAAACTCTCTGCGGACGTCCTGCAATCCTGGAACGCAGGGCTCGAATGGAGAGAAGTCAAGGTACTATTACCAAAGTTCAAACTAGAAGCAACATACCAACTGAAGGAGGTTTTGCAACGAATGGGAATGCCCGACGCTTTTGATGAGGATAGGGGTAACTTCGAAGGCATCTCAGGTGATAGAGAGTTTCACATCTCTGCTGTCATCCACAAGGCCTTTGTTGATATCAATGAGGAAGGGAGTGAGGCAGCTGCTGCAACGGCTGTTGAGATGAGGATGAGGGGACGCGCTTCACCAAGCGAACGTGAGAAGCCGATCTTGTTTCGAGCAGACCACCCATTTCTCTTCATGATTCGTCACCGGTCGACGAAATCGGTCCTTTTCATGGGGCGAATGATGGATCCCTCCTAGAATGTGATCGCCAGGTCCATGCTTTAAAATAATTACATTTGTCTGTTTTGGCAGTTTAATCGAATAAACAAAATCAAAGACTTTTCGTTCATTACGACGTTTTCTGAGCCACGCAAATAGCTTAGTGATGATTTATTACTTGATTATTGTGCATACAATCAACAAATGTTTTGGGGATAAACTATATAAGCTTGTTACCATTGTTGGGTCGGGGCAATCTACTCATATTGGCCCTTCCACAACTCGGAATTATATTGATATATAATGAAAATCAAGACGATTTGGTTACCTTTTGATCCGATTCTTCGTTTATTATTCTCAACTCGAGCAACATTTTGGAATCTGCATATCAATAATCATCTCATTTGCATATTCGTAACATATCTCCCCCCATAAAAGAAAGTTTCTATCAGTAGTTAGAACTTTCTTCTGAACAATAGTAAGATTTAAAGGCGAGAAATTAACCACACAAAAGGTATAACAAGCTGGCATGAACATCATTTTTCTAATATCGAAGACAGACCGATTAGTCCTTTCATTTCAACGTTCAATAACAAAACACAAACTGCAGAAAATGAAAACAACTTCGATAGATAACATTATACATATATGTTCTCTTCCTGAATCCTGGAAGTAAATACCAGGACATTAATCAGACACAATGCCTGTATTTTATAAAGAACCACAAACTGTGGTGGCCGAAACACGTCTCTACACATCACACATAATGAATATATGAATACATGAATATATGAGCGTAATAAGCGTGCGCGATAAATGAAACACTGAATATTCAGCGCAGGCGCCGATATCCTAAATGCGCACAACTACAATAACAAATGATTGCATATTCATATAATGAACGCGTACAACGTAGTCACATGACGCGTTGCTATGGCGACACCTCATTACTATGTCGGAATGCAGTGTCTCATTAATTATGTCGGTGAACAGAAGCAATATGTTATAATGATTCACATAACTATGCACAACTAGATTTGAAATATTTCTGACATTAAATGCAATAATAAGGGTACATACATATTTCTTGTACACATACATGAGAAACATAATCTGTTGAGTTACTGCTGCAAGCTATAAATTGAAAGTTGTTTAAATACAAACAAATAAGCAAAACTTATCAATTAAATCACAAACACATAACCTACATTTGCAATACTGGCAGTCAACACTCTTTGAAATCTGTATAACAACATTACGTAATTTGTGATGCTACACTTTTGTTTTGCTTTCAATTTGTTTTACACCTGTAAAATTGATAAGATAACATTTGTTGTTCTTATGAAATGATGAATACATCAAACTTTGCAAAGCATAGTTAACAGTGCTAGGTATGAATAATAACTGTTCTCTTTTGATCGAAAGAAAACTTTTCTGAATAAGGTACAAACACAATCGAGAAAAGACATGTTATCAGTATACATGCAGGCACAGGTAAGAAAACAATGACATGTGGTGCACATTTTCCACAGAATATAGTCCCCTGTCCACACTGGCGTCTCCCTGTAAATAGGTGAAATGTTCCTACATGATCATTCATATCACTGTTCAAAATTATTAAATTGTCTGATCAAAATACATGTACAAATTACAAAGCCATAAATCGCGTGTAGCTTCCTTATGACGAATAAAGACAAAATATTAAAGTTCTAATTTCTTCACAATTTGTCAAATGTTCAGTAGGCTTGCTTAAGCTCTAGAAAGCGTGTTTGCGATTATATTGTCCTTTCCTTTGAAATGAGTCACTTTCAGTCCATAAGGCTGGAGAAACGGGCTCCGACGAAACAGTCTCTGGTTTTTGTTCCTGAAGCGCTCAAGAAAAGTCAATGGATTATGATCTGTGGATACAGTCACCTCTGAATAGTTGCTAAGGTACACGTCGAAGTGCTGGACTGGCAAGACGAGACCAAGGCACTCCTTCTCTATAATAGAATGTCTTCGCTGGTGGGGGTTGAGCTTCTTGGAAAAGTAGCTCATGGGTTTCAGGAAACCCGTGTCTTCCATCTGTAGGAGGACAGCATCAACTCCTACATCACTGGCGTCAGCGGCAAGCTGATAAGGCTTCTGGAAGTGTGGAGCATCCAGTACTGGTTTTGACATCAGCACACCACATTTTGTGGAGTAGCACTGTGACACCTTTTTAGCTTCTCCTGCTGGTAGAGCAACATCATTCAACTTCTTCAAGTCCTCTGCTGCTTTCTGAGCCTCAATCAAGGCAGGCTGACTGAAGATAGTCGTAGCATGACTCTGGTCATTTTGACCCTCCTCCAACGTTCTGGAAAAGGTGTCACCCAAATTCACCACAGGAGTGTCACTCACAACTGGCGATGGCAACACTTTACTTCTGGCTAAATCATTGCCAAGCAACATCGAAATTCCCCTCATTGGCAACTTAGTAACAATGCCAACAGTCACTGGTCCAGAAACGAATCCACTGCTAAGCTCGATAGTATATAATGGAAACGGTTTCAAACCATCATTCACATCCTGAATCAAAACTTTCTTGCCAGTGAAATTCTTTGTGTCCAAGGATGACTCATCAGCAATAAGCAATGTTTTCATAGAACCAGTGTCCCTTAATATCGTGATAGGACACTCCTTATCATCAACACTGAACCTAACCGTGCCATAAGAAACAAAATCTAGAAATCCTTCATCAATCTCCTCATCATGTCCAATATCTCTTACTTGATCACTTCTTTTTGTTTCATTGTGATCATTCATTACACGTTTTTGCATGTCGACTGCTGCTATGCGCACAAAGCCACTAGGCTGTGTAATTTCTTGTTCAAGATTTTTTTCTTTTACTTTTAGTCTTGGACATTGCGTCTTAAGGTGGCCCTCTTTCTTACAGTAGGCACAGAGAAGTCTGCCTTCAGTTCCAAAACCACTACTCTGATTAGTGCCGGTGTTAGTACCTGACTTTCTCTGAGTCGTAGGTGACCTAGATTGATTCCTACGCCTAGGAAGTGGTGAACTACTCCCTTTATGTGTCAATTCGTACCCATCTGCCAACATGGCAGCCTTTTTCACATCACTAACTACATTATCATTAACATATGTCCTAACCTCTTGAGACATACATCTTTTAAGCTCATCAATGAGCATAATCTCTCTAAGAGAATCATATGTGGCATCTATTTTCAAAGATCTGATCAACTGATCGAAGGAAACTTCTTTTTTCCAAGCAAACTCTACACAAGTCTCTCCAGTTTCTCTCCTGAGATTGCGAAACCTCTGACGGTAGGCTTCTGGAATCAACTCAAATGAATGAAGAATAGCATCCTTCATTGTCCAATAATCAAATGCCTGCTCATAACTCAGTGCAGACACAACCGACTGAGCTTTACCAGAAATCACTTGTTGGATGAGCAATGCCCATTCATCTTCCGGCCACTCCATTCTCTTGGCAACCCTCTCAAACATAAGAAAGAATGAGTCTAACTCATTTTCATCATATCTAGGAACAAGCTTAACCCTAGCAGAGAACCCAGCTTCTATCGACCTCTTGTCTCTCTCACCAGACTGACTACCATGAGAAGTCATTTCATGATGACGCATCATTTCAAATTCCAACCTCTTTCGTTCCATTTCTCTCTCGAATTCCAACCTATTTCGTTCCATTTCTCTCTCATGCTCAGCAGCCTTTATTCTATCTCTTCTCTCCTCTAGCTCAATCTTAGCTAAATCAAGGTCAACCTTGTCAGTGGTAGCTTTATCTTGGTTATTAGTACCACCATTATCATTAATTGTAGGCGCGTCCGCTCGGGCCGCGGCCGTCGCAGCGCTCAGTCCTGCATGGGCTGTAATTGCATCAACTATTTCTGCCTTGCTTTTGTGACCAGTTAGATTTACCAATAACTTTGTTCCTACAGCTGTTAAATCAACCTTTCGTAGCTGACGTAACCGGCCAATGGTCAACTCCTGACTCAAAAACTTTTCAACATCAAAGTCAGCCATTGTATAGATCTAGTCTGTGTTAGTTACACAAGTCTCACAAAGTAGGTCAATTGTCCTGACGACTGGAAAGAAAATCCAAAAAAAATGTTGAATGTGAATCAACACAGAATATAGTCCAACAACAGATGAAACAACAAAAATTGACCAACCGACTAAGCAAAACAAAATTGACTAAACATCAAACTATCACCAATTCTGTGAAATTGATATACATGTAGCCATGCAGCAGAGGGTTAGATTGAGACTCCACCTCCACAACTCAAGTCAATTTTTTTTCGGTTAGATTTCATCAACTCTTACACTTACACGTATAGATCTAGTCTTAATATCACTCAAACACACGTGAAACATGGAATAATTTCCAAAAAGTCCAGTACCCACAAACCCACACTACATCAGATGTGTAGCAAACTAGATTGCATGCACACAACTAATCTAGGCCATCACCCTAGAAGTAGAAACGAAGCCGAGGCAAAGTTAAAAGTCAAACCGACTAACTCCTTCAACGACTGCCATGCAAGAACAGGCAAAACCAGGACCAGAATACCAGACAACCGCAGCAGATGTGCAGTGAATTTCATACCAATGAGACGACATCTAAGGGGCATATACCCCAGACAAGACTCGAGCTATCATGCAGTACAAAACAAGATCAAACTGTAGTGTGTAGGCTTAACCCTATTATGGACGCTACACTACCATGACTACAGCACAGACATTCCACAGTCATTAAATGTGTGCGAAAACCACACCAAAACCCATGAATGGGACAATAGGCAAACTCCAAACAATACGCATTTCGGATCGGAAAAGTAACAAAACGGCATATGTTACTATATCTAGCTCTTGAGACAAGCCCCAATTTTGTTTATCAATCAGGCCATAGGTTTTGATACACATCAGGGTTGGGCGGTAAATACCGGTGGCGGTAATTACCGGCGGTAAATACCAGTAATGCCGTCCTGTAAATAAGATGCGCGTCCGGTAAATATGTAAAAAACGGGAGATATGATTTTGATTCTCTATTTATTAATAATTTTACTTGTTTTTGGCCTCATAACTGAAAATATTTTTCTGAAATAATTAGCAGCACAATACTCATAGTAAGAACACACAAACAGATTCATAAAATCCTCACTGCATACATGTACACACCCAAACAAATGGCATTTTGTTCATATGCTAATTAATAGGTATTCATGAATATGGTAATTAGCAACTGGGAACCAAAACCTTCATAAAAGTTACTTTTATTGTAAAGTTTAAGATATTTGAATTACATCAGTAAAAATTTGAAAAAAATTGGGCAAGGAATAAGGAAGTTAAAGCTTTTTGAAATGACTAGTCACTAGAGGGCGATATTCAATTTGATGACATCATTTGTGGACAACTCTCCATGCCTTTTGTACATCAAATTTCATGTTTTTCCTTATTTCTTGTGATTGAGATAATAGAATGCAAAATGATATTCTACTTCACATGTTATGAAATCCGATCAAGAATAAATAGGAAAAAAAACGAAAGAATTGTGAAATTTGATGTACAAAAGCCATGAGGACCACAGTTGCCCCTGATGCAACATACTTGAAGACACCCACCGTACAAAAGATTGTGGTCATTGACATTTACAGCCAGCACGCCGCCCCGCGATCCGGCTGTCTGGAAATAGCCTTGTAGGCATGTACAATTAAAGCATTATGAACTAAAAGAAATAGAATAAACTGAATTCATAATATCCGGCGGCTCTACTGGTGAGTATTTGAAAGATACTTCAATGTAATGTCATTGTTTATCTTGAATCTAAAAAAATATAGTTTTAAAATGTATTTTTTTCTCTACAAAATGTCTGTCTGTATCATCCCCTTTCGAAACCTAACACCACATCGTCTCTGGCATTCTTTCTTGTTTCTTTTATATATTTCAACGTTTTTTTTTCTTCTGTGTTTTCTTTTTCTCTTCATTTCCCCTCCATAAATGTCTTTTTTCCCTCTTAATATTTCACTCAAGCTATTCATTTGTAAGCATTTGGCGAGGATCATAGGCAGGGGCGGCGGATCGACTTCCATGGTTTGGGAGAGGGGGGGAGGGGGGGGGGGGGGGGGAGCACCAACAAAAAAGGCACCTACAAAGGAAAGTCTCAAAGCCAAAAAAACATTGAACTCAATGAAATAGTATAGTATTAATGACTGCTTTGAGAGAAATAGTTGTTTTTATACGCTCAAGGGAAGGTTAGAATTGTGCTATTACCCGAGGCGTGCCGAGGGCAATAGCCCAATTGACACCTTCGTATAAAAACAACTATTTCTCGAATATTAAAGCAGTCATTAATACTTTTATATGCCAAAAAAAAATAGACTAAAAAATAGAAAAAATAAAAAATAAAAAAACTTTTGTCGAAGATGGGATTCGATCTCTTGCGTACAAAAGGTGATGTAACGAAAATCAGCGCCTTAAACCGCTCGGCCATCGCGCTCTGTCACCCTATCTAGCAGTTTTCTCTAATATATACATTAAAATGGATTGAAAACGGCTTCGCGTGGTGGATCCTTCGCCGCTGCTCCATTAAACGGGCCCTTCTTTTACTTTTGCAATGCATATTGGCACGAACTTAGATCAAGATCTATCGGCAGATGTTGTTTTTTTGTTTTTGGAAGTTTATTTTCGTCTTCATGTCAACAATGCAAGATAAAATTGTCGGTAAGATCGATCGAGATTCAATTGTATTGAAATTACCGACCAATTCTTCGCACACGTACGGTATCCTCGATCGCTCAGACCATTTTTTAACATGTAAACCTATGGGGTAACCATGGAGACTGACCTATTTTCCCGGTAACCATGGTTATTGGGATTTTAGAACTGTTTTAACCATGGTTACCGGGAATTTTACAGGAACAGTTAAAGTTTATGAATGCAATTTCGACCAATCAGATGGCTGGATTTCTTAAGTGAGGTATATAATGCCTACCATTTCATATTTCTCACTGAAACGTATTGGTGAATGGGTAATCATTACCTATCAAAGCCTAATAAGAAATAGCATGAGAGAGGGGATAAGTTGAAGGTGCACATCGTAAAACCTAGAGGGGCGATATGATATGAGCTCTGACCTCTGTAAGCAGTATTGAGGAAAAAAAAATGAAGGCTCTCATTTCGCTCACTCAAACCCTCCCTTAAGGGGCTTTCACACCGGGCCTTGCGTAGAGTTGCGTAGAGTTGCGTAGCGACTACGCTGATCGTACGCAACCCTACGCCGATCGTACGCAACCCTACGCAACTGTACGCGGAGGGACGAAAATGGGTACGCGAGATGAACGCAAAAAATTAAACATGTTTATATTTTTTCGCGTACCTTCGGCGTAGACTTTTTACGCAGAAACTACGCAACTGTACGCCAAGCCTACGCAACTGTACGCCAAGCCTACGCAACAATACGCTACCCTACGCCAGTCCGACGAAGCATTAAAAACGTATAGAGATTTTTTGTTGTATATACCTGGATGTAAACTTGGCAGGTATTGATCATTATTTTGAAGGGAAATGCTATTTTTGTTTAAATGTGTGCGTTCTCACATTTATTCTGTTCATGAAGAAAAAGTGTTTCTTTGACTTTATGTTGTATTTTTGCTTGTAATTCTGTTTGTACTACTACAAGGATTTTCAGACTGACATGTTTTGCTTGTTATGGTTTATTCAATTTGTGATGTTGACATCTCAGGCTGTTGATATAATAAACAGAGATAAGACTCACAAACTGATGCCTCATGCGAAATGTTAATATGTTTTGTGGAAATCTGTATGTATTTGTGTCGGTTTGTTTGCTTGTGTGTACGTTTATGGCCCTGTTTGTATGTTTGTAAAATAATTTTGTTTAATTGAAATGAGCAAAGAAATAATTTTGTCTCACTCTGTTAGTGAGACTGAGTGAGTGTCTATGTCAGAAGTAATAAATGACTAACATTTATATCATTACATTGTCACATGCATATACGCTACGGACAAAGGACAACAGCTATCGTCTTCAAACTTTCAGGAAACTGTTATGGAATGATATTTACAAATGAGTGAAAAAAAGGGATATGGTCAACAAATATCAGACTTCTGTCCACATTTATTCACAAATCAAAATAAGCGCTCTTTTGTTGCCGTTTTGAGGTATCGAATCACATCACGTGACCTTGCAATGTACATCAACAGAAAGTTCATTTATTACCCTTGTGAATGAGTATAATAATGTAGTACATCCACAAAAATGTCTGCATTTTTTGGAAAATAATATCTTGAACAAATTAACATTACTGCAAATTAGCCTCAGCAGTTGTTAATACCTACTAAAAAATTGAAAATATAACGGTCAAAACCGTGTACCAAATGCCACTTTTGGCAACCCTACGCCAGGCCTACGCAACCCTACGCAACCCTACGCCAGGCCTACGCAAGCGTACGTCACCCTACGCCAATTGCCTACGCCGTAGGTACGCGGTGCCTACGCACAGGGTACGTAACTATACGCAAGCCTACGCAAAACCTACGCAGGGACTACGCCGAAGCATCAATTTATTCATGAGTACGCAGCTTACCTTCGGCGTAGTCGGTACGCAACACTACGCAACTCTACGCAGATCCGATGTGAAAGGGGCTTTAGCTAGTACATATCACGCATGGTATGATAACGAACAATGACAGGAAGGGGACATGGTCGTTTGATCCTGACATCCTGTTATGTATATCATGTGATCATGACGAATGCAATTTTGTAACTATATTATGATTCGTACATGTAGTTGGTCCATTTAGTAGTCGGCCTATAATAACTTTGACTAAACCCGTTGCATTTTGAAGTGGAATTGTGCTGTTGTATGTAGGTAAATATACGAATATTATGTTCACTTATAATAATATACTGTTAAGATATTAAGGGAGAGCATCATCGTGAATGTTTGTCATTACAAAATATCACATGATTAGAGGGTGATACAAAGTGATAATGGCTGCCGCAGCAAAAGCTAGGTGTAATGTTTTCAAAGCTCTTATATTAGGAAGCGCATGGAGACTTTATATTATAATGTGTTATGCGCTATACAAGAACGGGCTATCATTATCATTATATCTGACAATAATGTTTGATCTTGTCAGTTTTAGGATGAAATTTTGAGCACATAAGTACTAGGCTTTTAAACATAAACATGTTTGCTGACGATGCAACTCTGTATGTTAGTGGTAGTAATCTAGAATCGGTTGAAAGTCAACTAAATTCTGCAATGAATGAAGTCTACAAGTGGACAAATGATAAAAACACGAAAGTGATGCTTCTTGGTTCTCGACAACGATTGAATACCTTGCAGGATAAAAAAATATCTGTTATAATTAATTGTACCTTATTCGAATGTGTATCTGAATATAAGTGTCTGGGGGTGTCGATTGATGATACTCTGACATTCAAATCTCATGTTACTTCTATTGCAAAAGTCATGAAACAAAAACTTGGCTTAATTAGAAGAAAAAGTATATATTTAATGTTGATCAACTTAAAAGATTATATTGTGGAATAGCCTCCCGTCCTACATCCAAAATGCTCCTTTTATATCCACTTTCAAAGTAATGTTAAAAACCCATCTGTTCAAATCCATATCATGATCTTTGTCTTCTCTAAACATTTCAAATAAATAAATGATGTCGTACTACTATTTGTTATGAAATAAGTCATCTTTAGCACAATTTAAGTTAGATTAAGTTGATTTATTTATTTATCTGTAACAAACTGTAATTTTTGTAGCGTAACATAGCGTAACATACTGTAATTTTGTACTGAATAATATTGTGTAATCGTGGTGCTGTCGTCCCGGATTTTATTTCGTGTAAGGACATTGCTGCTGGGACAGCACCACAGCGCCTAGAAACAATGTATTAGGCGCGTTATAAATGTGATCTATTATTATGATTATTATAAACAAATAAAAAAGTAGATACCTGACTAAAATTCAAAAGTAATTACCTGACGATCCTATTTACATATTAAGTAGCTTTGTTGAATTTGAAACTTTATTGCTCATTATAAAAAAATTATTACGTGTGTAATTATTTGAAAGGTATGATCATTTAACCGTGTACCCACTGACAAAAATTGAATCAAATTACAGTGCGTCCCAGAAAAAAAGAAACCGAGAATCATCGATGTTTAATCATAACTTAGTCACAATTATAATTAATAAATGACACATATTTGGAAAGCTTAGACCCTCTTCTTTAATTTGATGCAACTCATATGATGCAAATTTCACGCATGAGTGATTAAAAGCAATTTTAAGAGAGGAAACCAAAAAGTCATTTGGCGGGCGGTATCTGAATTTTAAAGGGAAAGTCACATTTCTAGAAAGTTTAATTTCTGCCCTTTCATATGACACCTCAATCAGGAAAAATGAGCCAGGAATAACAAAGTTCTGTTCGTTTAAACTAATGCTTGCATTTCAAAAATTTGATCAAACGGGTTCGTTTTTACTGGCTTCTTGCAGTTGCAACGAACAGAGTTGACAAAAGACTTAACTCCGTTTCGTTGACGATCAGCCATGCACAAAGAAGACGAAAGACCTGATGCATGGCAGATCTTCAACAAAACGGAGTTAAGTCTCTTGTCAACTATGTTTGTTGCTACAGCAGGCAGCCAGTGAAAACGAACTCGTTTGAACAAATTATGGAAATTGAGGTGTCATATGAAAGGGCAAAAATTGAACTTTCTAGAAATGTGACTTTCCCTTTAAAATTCAGATACCGCCCGCCAAATGACTTTTTGGTTTTCTCTCTTAAAATTGCTTTCAATCACTCATGTGTGAAAAATGCATCATATAAATTGCATCAAATGAAAGACCAGGTCTAAGCTTTCCAAATATGTGTCATTTATTAATTATAATTGTGATTAAGTAATGATAAAACATCGATAGTTCTCGGTTTCGTTTTTTCTTGGACGCACTGTATATACATTTTGTATCTTGAATATATATATCATATCATGGAAGAAGGAAAAACTCAGCATGTACGTGTAGATATACCGAAACAAGCGATGTCCGTATGTTCATAAAGCTTCGTATATGTTCATTTATTAGTTTATGTGTTTGAATCGTCAAAATGTACATGCGAGTCTTCAGACTTTTGTCATATAGGCTTCTACTAATCAGTCGGGTCACGGCGCCTGGAATCGGGAAACACATCCCATGAGGACCACATTTGCCCCTGATTCAACATACTTGAAGACACCGTACACAAGATTATGGCAATTTTCAGCCAGCACGCCGCCCCGCGATCCGGCTGTTTAGCAATAGCCTTATAGGCATGTACAATTAAAGCATTATGAACTGAAAGAAATCGAATCAACTGAATTCAATTAATATCCGGTGGCTCTACTGGTGAATATTTGAAAGATACTTTTAATGTAATGTCATTGTTTATCTTGAATCTAATAAAATGTAGTTTTATAATGGAAATTTTTCTCTACAAAATGTCTGTCTGTATCTTCCCGTTTCGAAACCTAACACCATATTTTCCCTCCATAAATGTCTTTTTTCCCTCTTAATATTTCACTCAAGCTATTCATTTGTATGCATTTGGTGAGGATCGTAGGCAGGGGCGGCGGATCGACTTCCATGGTTTGAGGGAGGGGGGGGGGGACACCAACAAAAAAATGCGGAGCATCGTCCACGAGCCGCGAAGCGGCGAGCCGATTTTTTTTGGGGTGTTTATTTGAACCCCGTAAGTGATGTTTTCCTGGCATCTATTAACACAATGGAGACCATAAAAAGCAGTGCATGATAACGTCTTTTTAAATCAAGTAACAGTTTAATACATAGTTATATCCAGAGTTATCATGTGTTTGGTTAAGTTACCAGATGAGTTGAATATCTTCTCACAATATTTGCACTTGAAAGGGTTTCTCTCCAGCGTGCGTTCTTTTTTCTTTCTTTTTTTCTTTCTTTTTTTTTTTTTTTTTTTTTTTGGGGGCCGCCCAAGGGGGGGGGGGGGGGGTTGCAACCCCCAACCCCCCCTTTAGATCCGCTTCTGAAAGGGCACCTACAAAGGAAAGTCTCAAAGCAAAAAACAACAACATTGAACTCAATAAAATAGCGCCTACCATTTCATATTATAGTATTAATGACTGCTTTGAGAGAAATAGTTGTTTTTATACGCTCAAGGGAAGGTTAGAATTGTGCTATTGCCCGAGGCGTGCCGAGGGCAATAGCCCAACTGTAACCTTCCCGAGAGCGTATAAAAACAACTATTTCTCGAATATTAAAGCAGTCATTAATACTTTTATATGCCGAAAAAATTATGACACCACCTTGGCCTTTCTCTAGTTTATCTGCACGGTTGTTTTTTATGAGTGTTTCTTTGAGTTTGAGAGTAGACTAGGTCTAGACTAGATCTAGATCTAGATTCTAGTCTAAGCAAGATATTTTTACAATTTTAGGGGTGGGCCGGCCCTGTGGGGAATATGGAGAAAAACCTGCGCTTTCATATGACACCTCACTTATTGAGTATCACCTTCAGGATCACGAGCAATATTAGTTTGAATCTCTGGTAATTAAAACACCATGATCGAGTGCGCAATGGCCAATGGAAATGCATAGGGATGTGTGTAATCTCTACGGGAAGGATCTTCATCCATCCGTGACGTACAAATCACAACAATCACCAGCATTTGGTTGTCGCGTAATAGAATCTAGATCTAGGCCTACTGAAAAAAAAATATGGAAGATTTCACGTACCCTTTTTGGTGTTCTTGCTGTCAGCATGTCTCTCATTAATTTTGATCCTCATCCAGAAGCTGAAATCTTGGGAGCATTTCTTCAGCCATTTTGGCCTAGTACAGTCGGTCGTCTGCGCTGTCCGCTACTAGGGAGTCGGGCTAACTCGCCCCACGGGACATCTCGCACCATTTATTTATCGATCGAGAGATACCAGTAGTATGCTAATTAACGGCCAGGACGAAAGAATGTGAACAAATATCAGCCATATCGTTTAAAATGTACAATGAGCACAAACATACACATTGGTATCTCTCGATCGATGAATCGTGTCGGGACATCTCGACCCAGTCTTTGATGCTGGGGCGAGATGTCCCGTGGGGCGAGTTAGCCCGGATTCGCTGCTAGTTGTATTACAAAATTGGTAAAGTATAGCGACCAATTCTTCGCACACGTACGGTATCCTCGATCCCTCAAACCATTTTATAACCTTTAAACCTATGGGGTAACCATGGAGACTGACCTATTATGCGATAACCATGGTTATTGGGATTTTAGAACTGTTTTATCCATGGTTACCGGGAATTTTACAGGAACAGTTAAAGTTTATGAATGCAATTTCGATCAATCAGATGGCTGGATTTCTTAAGTGAGGTATATAATTCTAACTAAAACGTATTGGTGAATGGGTAATCATGAACTATCAAAGCCTAATAAGAAATAGCATGAGAGAGGGGATAAGTTGAAGGTGCACATCGTAAAACCTAGAGAAGCGATATGAGCTCTGACCTCTGTAAGCAGTATTGAGGAAAAAAATGAAGGCTCTTATTTTGCTTACTCGAACCCTCCCTTAGCCAGTACATTATCACGCATGGTATGATAACGAACAATGACAGGAAGGGGACATGGTCGTTTGATCCTGACATCCTGTTATGTATATCATGTGATCATGAAGGATGCAATTTTGTAAATATATTATGAGTCATACAGTGTTCATATAGTTGGTCCATTTAGTAGCAGGCCCATAATAACTTTGACTAAACCCGTTGCATTTTGAAGTGGAATTGTGCTGTTGTATGTAGGTAAATATACGAATATTATGTTCACTTATAATAATATACTGTTAAGATATTAAGGGAGAGCATCATCGTGAATGTTTGTCATTACAAAATATCACATGATTAGAGGGTGATACAAAGTGATAATGGCTGCCGCAGCAAAAGCTAGGTGTAATGTTTTCAAAGCTCTTTGGAAGCGCATGGAGACTTTATATCATAATGTGTAAAGCGCTATCGAACGGGCTATCATTATCATTATATCTGACAATAATGTTTGATCTTGTCAGCTTTAGGAAAAAATTTTGAGCACATAAGTACTAGGCTTTTAAACATATACATGTTTGCTGACGATGCAACTCTGTATGTTAGTGGTAGTAATCTAGAATCGGTTAAAAGTCAACTAAATTCTGCAATGAATGAAGTCTACAAGTGGACAAATGATAAAAACACGAAAGTGATGCTTCTGGGTTCTCGACAACGATTGAATACCTTGCAGGATAAAATAATATTTGTTATAATTAATGGTACCTTATTTGAATGTGTATCTGAATATAAGTGTCTGGGGGTGTCGATTGATGATACTCTGACATTTAAATCTCATGTTACTTCTATTGCAAAAGTCATGAAACAAAAACTTGGCTAAATTAGAAGAAACAAGTATATATTTAATGTTGATCAACTTAAAATATTATATTGGGGATTTGTTCTCCCCCATGCATTATATTGCTCAACCGTCTGGTCACCTTCATCCGAATCTAAATACAAAATATTAAATACGCTACACAAGCGCGCAGCATATATATTGTAAGTGGATATACTTGGGAAACCTCATCGGAAACAGTTTTTTGAATACTAGCCTGGCCTACTCTAAAAGTACTGTTTAACAAGTCAATATCATGCATGGTGTATAAATGTGTAAGTGGGGTAGCACCATCCCAGTTATGTAGTAAATTTGTTCTAAATGACAATGTTTCTACACGTGTAACACGAATCACTAACAGGTTGTTATTACGTATTCCTCAATGTAAAACTCAATTTTATCAGAGGACACTCGTACCGGTTAATATAAATGAATGGAATTGTTTGTCTGATGAATGCCGATCTGCCCAGTCCTTAGCCATTTTCAAAAATGTTATCAAACCTGGCAAATAATAGCTCATTTTTTGTTATGAAGGTGGAGGAGGGGGGTTGCAGTGAGGTCAAATTCATTTTATGCTTGATTTTATTGTAATTTGTATTTTGTAAACAGGTGATAAACAGGTGTGTGTGTGTGTTTTAGCCTTCGTTACCCCTGTCATTTCTATATATAATATTGTTCATTGTCATTTGTATGTTGTTTTTAAACAGAGCCCTGTTGTAAACCAGCTTTTTTTGAATGTTTTTAACAATGTTTCGTAATGATTATATAGCTGAACATGATACTCTTTATAAAGATGCGAAATAAAATAAATGTAATATCTTGTATTAATGCTTGGGAGCGATTAGCCTGGATAACGTGTTTATCTGATTTGACTGTTTGGTTCTGTGAATATTGTAATCGTCTTTAATCCAAAAGATCATGGGTTGGAAACCAAATCGATGATCATTATAATGCCCTTTTGGAAAGGCATGATTCCTCAATTTCATACTTTTGGGATTAAAAAAAAAGGGTTCTCCTGGACGGTTGCTTACCAATCAACAAATCGTGTTTTCTCTATAATTATCCACAGGTCAGAATATATCAGAAACATGGCATTCTCTAAGCAGCAATATACATCTGGGAAACTGGTCCAGCTTTCAAGTGCGAACATCGGATTTGCCCTGGATCTTTATCAAACTCTTCAAGATGAACGGAGAGGTACAAATCTGTTCTTCTCCCCTCTCAGCATATCGACCGCTCTGGCTATGACACAGCTAGGAGCCCGAGGTGATACAGCAACTCAAATCGCTGATGTCTTCCATTTCAATCAGATAGACCAAGATCAACTTCATGGAACGTTCAAAGAGCTAAACAACTTGCTTTACAAAACAAACTCCGGTTACAAACTTCATTCCGCCAACAGGCTCTATGGCAAATCTGGCTACAACTTCGTTCAGTCATTTCTTGAAGAAAGTGCTTCCTATTATGGAGCGGCCATAGAGGCGGTAAATAACTTTGAAGCTCCAACTGCCACTCAATCAATCAATGATTGGGTCTCAAAGCAGACCGAGAATAAATTCAAAAACCTGATTGCTCCTGGAACCCTAAATTATCTCACACGCCTTGTTCTGGTGAATGCCATTTATTTCAAGGCGGAGTGGAAATCAAAATTTAGTCCCTACTATACTACACATGACACATGTACATTCAAGGTTTTCGATGAGCGGTATAAGGTTCCGGTGAGTCTTATGAGTAAAAACGGAAGATTTGCTTTGGCTGTTGACAAAACCAATGACTGTCTTGTGCTAGAGATGCCTTATGAAGACAACAATCTGAGTCTCTTGATTGCTCTTCCAGTCAAAGATGATGGTCTTGGTCAACTTGAGACGAAGCTCTCTGTGGACATCCTGCAATCCTGGGACGCAGGGCTCAAATTAAGAGAAGTGAATGTACTATTACCAAAGTTCAAAGTAGAAGCAACATTCCAACTGAAGGAGGTTTTGCAACGAATGGGAATGCCCGACGCTTTTGATGAGGATAGGGCTAACTTCGAAGGCATCTCAGATGAAAGAGGGTTGCATATCTCTGCCGTCATCCACAAGGCCTTTATTAATGTCAATGAGGAAGGGACTGAGGCAGGTGCTGCAACGGGTAGGCTATTGGGAGGTTGTCTACCAGGAGAACGTGAGAAGCCGATCCTGTTTCGAGCAGACCACCCATTTCTCTTCATGATTCGTCACCGGTCGACGAAATCGGTCCTTTTCATGGGACGAATGATGGATCCCTCCTAGATGTCGACCGCCATGTCCCCCCTTTGAAAATAATTACATTTTCTGTTTTGGCAGTTTAATCGAATAAACAAAATCAAAGACTTTTCGTTCTTTACGACGTTTTCTGAGCCACGCAAATAGCCCAGTGTTGATTAATTACGTGATATATTCTATATTGTGCATACAATCAACAAATATTTTGGGGATGAACTATATAAGCTAATTGTTACCATTATCTATTACTTTTGAGAGATAAACTGTTTATCAATCAGGCCATACGTTTTGATACACATTGTCTCTTGTTCTTCAGACGAGAATCAAGTAATCGTTGATGGGTATAGGTCACTGCTATCGTTGCCGAGTACCACAGACTGGTTACACTGGTTTTAATTATTGCTATAAAACACACTGAACAAAGAACCCGAAATTTGAAATTATCCAACAGTATTAACAAGGGCAAATGCGTATGATTAAAAAAAATGCGAGCGATTGAGAAAACAACAATGTATTGAAATGTAACAACTATGGGGTTACATAACAAGCGCATAGCGAACTTCATTCTTGGCATATGTTATCGTGTGTAAAAAGATTACTAATATACGGTACTCACTTTGTTCCAAATTAGCCAGCCCATGGAATTTTAGAGTGATATTATTGCCTGAAAATCCCACGTACATATTTAGTAGCTTAGTTGAATTTGATACTTGATTGCTCATTATACAGAATATATTATGTGTGTAAATATATGAACGGTATAGTGGTAACAACTATGGGAATACATAACAAGCACATAGCAAACTTCATTAGATTACTAATAAACGGTACTCCCTTTCTTCCACATCAGCCAGCCCATAGAATTTTAATTAAAAGAATGCGTGAACTCAACCTTTTTCCTCTTCAGCGTATCCAAAATGCTGCCGCTCGTCTAGTTACCCGCTCAAGACCTTATGAACATATTACTCCAATCCTCCGCAATCTCCACTGGCTGCCAGTTATTCAACGTATCCAATTTAAAATTCTTTTCCTAGCCTTTAAAATCCGTAACGGTGAATGCCCCACGTACCTTTCCAGTCTCTCACCTTCAACTAGTTCCTGGCCCTCGTGTGAAAACTAGATACGGTGATAGAGCACTTTCTGTAGCAGCCCCCCCCCCAGTTGTGGAATAGCCTCCCGTCCTACATCCAAAATGCTCCTTCTATATCCACTTTCAAATTAATGTTAAAAACCCATCTGTTCAAATCCATATCATGAATTTTGTCTTCTCTAAACATGTCAAATAAATAAATGATATCGTACTACTATTTGTTATGAAATAAGTCATCTTTAGCACAATTTAAGTTAGATTAAGTTGATTCATTCATTTATCTGTAACAAACTGTAATTTTGTAGCGTAACATAGCGTAACATACTGTAATTTTGTACTGAATAATATTGTGTAATCGTGGTGCTGTCGTCCCGGATTTTATTTCGTGTAAGGACATTGCTGCTGGGACAACAGCACCATAGCGCCTAGAAACAATGTATTAGGCGCGTTATAAATGTGATCTATTATGATGATTATTATAAACAAATAAAAAAGTAGATACCTGACTAAAATTCAAAAGTAATTACCTGACGATCCTATTTACATATTAAGTAGCTTTGTTGAATTTGATACTTTATTGCTCATTATACAGAATTTATTACGTGTGTAATTATTTGAAAGTATGATCATTTAACCTTGTACCCACTACACTGACAAAAATTGAATCAAATTATATACATTTTGTATCTTGAATATATATATATATCATATCATGGAAGAATGAAAACTCAGCGTGTACGTGTAGATATACCGAAACAAACGATGGCCATAATGTTCATAATGCTTCGTATAATTATGTTCATCTACTAGTTTATGTGTTTGAATCGTCAAGATGTACCTGCGAGTCTTCAGAATTCTGTCCTATAGGTTTCTTCGAATCAGTCGGGTCACAGCGCCTGGAACCGGGAAACACATCCTATGAGGACCACATTTGCCCCTGATTCAACATACTTGAAGACACCGTACAAAAGATTTTGGTAATTTTCGGCCAGCACGCCGCCCCGCGATCCGGCTGTTTAGCAATAGCCTTGTAGGCATGTACAATTAAAGCATTATGAACTGAATGAAATCGAATCAACTGAATTCAATTAATATCCAGTGGCTCTACTGGTGAATATTTGAAAGATACTTTAATGTAATGTCATTGTTTATCTTGAATATAATAAAATGTAGTTTTAAAATGGAAAATTTTCTCTACGAAATGTCTGTCTGTATCTTCCCCTTTCGAAACCTAACACCACATCGTCTCTGGCAATTTTTCTTGTTTCTTTTATATATTTCACCGGGTTTTATTTTCTGTGTTTTCTTTTTCTCTTCATTTTCCCACCATAAATGTCTTTTTTTTCTCCAGTGACCCACTCCGTCTTACATACAATACCACACGGAAACTAGCTGGAGATAGGACTTTCACTATAACTGCATCTAAATATTGGAATAGAATATCCTTAATACTCAGGCAATCAACATCTGTCCCTTCATTCAAAAAGGGACTTAAAACATTTCTTTTTTGTAATCCAGATTTTTAGGATTCTGTAAGTTTTCATTTTCATTTTCTGTATAATTCTTCTTGTTGTAAGCACTGTTAGGGCACACCTAAAACAAGAGGAAGGGATGAAAAAAGACACTTATAAGAATGGGAAATGGGCACCCATCATAGATTGATAGGGAAATTTATAAGAATTAAAAAGGGGCACTTATATAAAACGAAAATGTGCATTAGTTGAAAAAAGGGGCACCCATCAGATTCAAATAGGGACATTTATCGGAGATGAAGGGGGCTTTTATGAAAAGGGGGAAGTAGCTCTTATTAATAAGAAAAGAGGCACATGTTAAAACAAAAGGTGCACTTATCAGAGATGAAAATTGGTAATTATGAGAAGGGGTAGGGGCATGCACTTATAAGAAGGAAAATGAGCATTTGTTAGAAAGGAAAAGGGGCACGTGTCAAAAATAAAAGGGGGCAGTTATTAGGGGTGGAAATATTGTGCTCTACTCCATTGAGTAGTGAATTTATTTTGACATTATTCATTCAGAAATATTTCGTTATAACAGTCTTCTGAGTGCAACATGTGACTGCTGGAGAAGAAATGGGCCATCCGTAACCGATATATATATGGTCCTGATCCCCGACCAACTATAGTACTCAGAAACCGAAAGAAAAGTATACATCAAGAAGACACAATTTCATTTGGCATTTAGAAGCCATGAATAATCAAAGAGAAGCAAAGTAGAATAAAGTAGGATGTGAATGTTTAAACGTGAATTTTTCTAGGAAAAATTTCGAACCCTCCCTTAGCCAGTACATATCATGCATGGTATGATAATGAACAATGCATATCAAAAGTGCAACAATATCCCATTTACCTCCTCGATATTGGTAATTGTCTGTGTTTGTGCACGGGTGGGACTGACTCATAGGTGTCGATCCCGGGGGCGGGGGTGGGGGGGGGGGGGGGTGGGGATGGGGATAATTTACCATAAAAAAAAAAAAAAAATGAAGAGAAAAATTAATGATGAGAGCCCGATGAGAGTAGTTAATGGTTATTACTCGCAAGATGACTATCAATATACACAGTTTGCTATCTCATTTTCATAATACATACATATATAAATAGAAAACGACTTACAATGAGACAACCGTATATGAATTGAATTGAATTGAAATTTATTACCATCATCATGGCAATATATACAAAGATAAGATATGGAATTTCATAACATGTAACAATATCAAAATTACATATAAATTGACATAACAGCATTCAAAATATAAATGGAAAATGGTGCATCCGTAAAAGCCAGTAAGGCTTGACAATTGAATGCACCAGGCGCAGAGTTATAATAACATATAAAGAAAGCAACAAAAAAAAGGAAAACAAAAAAAGGAAAAGGAAAAATAAAAAGGAGGAGTATTAGTAATATAGGTGTGGTCTTAAAATAAATTATGCGTTATAAAGAGAGAGAAGATGTTTCTTGTAAAGTCTTCTGAAAGAATTATTAAATCCGACAGATTGTAAAAATGGAGG
Source organism: Strongylocentrotus droebachiensis (assembly GCA_035222895.1). Taxonomy (NCBI): domain Eukaryota; kingdom Metazoa; phylum Echinodermata; class Echinoidea; order Camarodonta; family Strongylocentrotidae; genus Strongylocentrotus; species Strongylocentrotus droebachiensis. The sequence goes on along the minus strand of JAVYIG010001804.1, from coordinate 17,606 downwards.
TAGGGAATTCCACATTTTTTGGAACAACATAACGGAGAGAACGGTTAGTATATTAGACGAAGCATTCCAATGATGGAATTTATCAGCATTTTTTGTGTAGTGGGTATGGACCACATTGTTAAGACTAAATAGGTGCATAAGGTTTGGAGGTAGTGAGTTTGAGAAAAATCGTTGCATCAATGATGCAATTTGCAATTTATTAATATCATAAATATGTAAAGTATTGAATTTTCTAAATAAAGGTTGTGAGGGAGCTAAGAAAGGGGAATTAGAGCAGAGTCGTAATGCACTTTTTTAAGTCTATGTAATTTGAGTAACTTAGAGGGATGTTTCGTCGCCCGAACAGAATTGCAATACATAACATATGGCAAAATAAATGCATTATATAACATGAATAAGATACGGAGTGGAATAAAAAATCTTAAGTGACTAATAATACCGACGCTCTGAGAAACCTTTTTTGTAATATAATTAATATGAGAAGTCCAAGATAGGTTTTCATCGAAAAGTACTCCGAGGTTATTAAAAACTCTACACTGTTCAATTAATCTATTGTTGATAGAAATAGATACATTGTCATATAAAGGATTTAGGTTCCTAGCATTTTTGAAAATAACAAATTTAGTCTTAGAAACATTCAAAAGACAGCTTATTGCAAACTAGCCATTCGTATACATACTCCAAATTAATATTCAGTTTATGGGTCAATAGATCAATTTTTTTTTCTGAGGCAAGAATAGTCGTATCGTCTGCAAAAAGTGTGAATTTACAGAAAGTGGAACAGTTTACAATATCATTGATGTAAATCAAAAATAAGAGAGGCCCCAAAATAGAGCCCTGAGGGACGCCATATGATATTAGATTTAAAAAAGAACAATTAAAATTTACAGATGTAAATTGCTTCCTTTCGGCAAGATAACTTTAAAACTATTTGTGAGGTAAACCTCTTACGCCGTAAAAATGTAATTTAACTAATAATATATCATGGGGTATAGAATTGAAGGCTTTCGAAAGATCCATAAAAACACATATTGCATGATTATTTACATCAACATAATGGACTATTTTATCATATGAATAAAGAATAGCAAGACCTGTGGAAGAATTTTTTCGAAAGCCATATTGCTCATTAGACAGAATGTTGAAGCGAACCAAAAAACTTGATAGTCTATTAAAAACTAATCTTTCAAGTATTTTAGAAAAAGAAGGCAAAATGGAAATAGGACGGTAATTATCAACATTATCTGTATCTCCCTTCTTGAACAAGGGAATTACTTTGGCGATTTTCATGTTTGAAGGAAAATCACCATTCTTAAGCGACAGATTACAAATATGTGTTAAAGGTACGAGTAAAAAAGTGATTACAGACTTTAAAAGACGTGTACTTATGTTATCATACCCTGAACTGTTCCCACTAGGCAATTTTTTAACAATATTTAAAATTTCAGTGATAGTTACTGGTTTGAAAAATAAACTGTGAACAAAGTTACCTTGTAAATAGTCAGAGAATGAATGATCAGGGTCAGGAATAGACTTAATAAGATTTTCTCTAATGTTGACAAAATGATTATTGAAAATATTTGCAATTTCTTTTGGTTCATTTACAGTTTTTCCTTTGTATTGCAGCGTTTGACGCGTTGTACGATTCTTTTTTACCCAAAACAGTATTCACAACGTTCCATGTTTTACGTAAATTAGACTCTACAGCAGTGAATTTATCAAAATAATATTTTCTTTTAGCACATCGTTTAAGGTAATTATTTTATTACGATATTGCCTATATTTGGATTTATTTTCAAAAGAAGGGTCTAATTTATATTTACCATACAACATGTTAGTTTTCTTAATAAACTTCAAAATAGCAAGAGTTATCCAAGGTTTTTTAATCTCATTTCTACGGTAGCTTTTCTTCTTTTGATAAGGTATATGCTTATCACATAACGTTGTAAAACTATCAAGAAATGTATCATTTGGGCTAAAGGGGGCGCTAGAGACATATAAGAGCCGAGCTGGGTTGATTAATTGTATTCACCTAAAAGTTAAATAACATTAATTATGTTTCCAATAGTATGCCGGGAACGGGTAAACAACCCCTGGGTATGAATTCCTGCATCAAGATGTACAGGTGTTCATTTCCAATAACAAGTTAGACAATAGACTGTTTTGCCAGGGACGCGACATTCTCGCGAAGAGATAGACTCCTCCCATTTCTGTCGGTGACTAGATCAGATAACACATCTATTATGCTTTGTCATTGGTTATAATTAATTAAAGGTATAACTCCTCTCTTAATTGGTCGGATGACCTAAAGGGTAATTGGATATATCCCGTTTTGTAATTGGTTGGCTTCGTAAGAGCCCTCCTGGTTGGCTGGCAATATCATGTAATATCTAAGCCTCATCGGGTGCCGCGGTATTTAAATGCGAGGTGCGGGATTTTGAAGTGAGTTTAGTTCATATTATTTGAGAGTAGATATTATTTGAGAGTTTATTTCATTCCGTCATGTTTAGGATGTGCTGCTAGTTTACTGTCAATATGGCCGCCCAGCCTCTGAGAGAAGCAGCTTATTTCCAATGTTCATAATAATACTCTTCGTTTGCAACGATTGAAGCTTCGGCTGATATATATATTTAATAAAGTGGACTTCAACTGTAATTCCGAGCTTCTTGTGTTTTCATTTATGTTTGAACTTGTCATCTTCAACTCATTTACTGGCCCACCACACTACAGTAGCTTTTCTTCTTTTGATAAGGTATATGCTTATCACATAACGTTGTAAAACTATCAAGAAATGTATCATATGCCGTATTCACATCACTTGATTGAAGTACCATGTTCCAATCAGTAATTTTCAAATCATTGGTTAAAGAGGCAACTGAAGTTGGGATAATATTACGTACAAAACACTTCGCATCGACTTCACTTGTACTGCGTGAACCAATTATAGATGAAATACTAAATATAGGAAAATGATCACTAATGTCAGAAACACAAATACCCGAAACAATACTATCATAGGTTGAATTTGTAAATATATTGTCAAGTAGAGTAGCTGAATCTAAAAACAAACGAGTGGGTTTATTGATCAAAGGATAAAATCTAAAAGAAAAAAACATGTTCAAAAAGTTGCCGATACTTGAGACCTTAGTAAAATCCAGTAAGTTCAAATTAAAATCACCCATAATATAACATGTTTTATGGTTCATAGAAATCGAGTGCACTATATTTTCAAATCTGTTTATGAAATCGATAGAACTGCTTGAGGGTTTGCGATAAACAACTCCTATAATCATATTCTTACAGATTTTACTTTCAATTTCAATATAAAGTGATTCTACTCCTACGATATTGAAATTAATTTTGTCTAAAATACGAAAAGTGAATTGGTCATCGATAAAATATGCAACTCCCCCTCCTTTCTCGGACAAACGAGCTGACTAAATAAATGTATAACCAGAGAGTGAAAAAATGTTGGGTCTATTATACATCCAGGTTTCCGTTATACCAACGATTGAAAACGGGTAATTTAACGACAATAAATATGCACAAATGCTGTCAAAATTCTTATACAGACTTCTAGCATTGAAATGAATAAGGCTAAATTGATTTGCCGATGCATTGTAAGTACTATTGATTTATTGTTCTTCATTAAAATATTTACAATTGTTTTTTTGACAAATATAGAATCTGAATCCTCATCTACTTCATTAAACTTTCTCTGTCGTTAAGTTTACTGATGATATTTACAGAATCCGGGTTGTTAAAGGTGTAAGATAAATTATGAGACGTATCTTGCATGTTCATAACAGTATAGAGCTTATGAAAAGGATTTATAATAAGTAAATCAAAAACTAACCGAGACGATCAATGTCAGACAAGAATAAATTTAATTCTCGCTCATACGGCTTCATCAGGAATTGATCAATTTATTCAATTTAAGCCTTTATGTCAGGGTCTGCAGAACGGCCGGGCTCGGGGGCTCCCTCACTCTTTGACAAATTTTGTTACAGAAAAAAAAGAAAGAAAGAGAGAATGAACAAATAAGTGACCTGCCAATGTCACAAATGAGGTATCAAAATATGCTCCTCTGACTGTAATTAAATGCCTAAAACCCCAGAGCTTACGGGGGCTCCGCCCCGGACCCCACCAAGGGCCCTAAGGTTGTCCCCTTGATGCTCATCTGACCGTAATTAAATACCTAAAACCCCTGAGCTTCCGGGGGCTCTCCCCCTGGACCCCACCAAGGGCCCTAAGGCAGGGCCCTGGATGCTCATCTGACCGTAATCATATACCTAAAACCCCTGAGCTTCGTGGGGTTCTGTCCATGGACCCCACCAAGGGCCCTAAGGCGGCCCCTGGATGATCATATGACCGTAGGTAAATATCTAGAACCTCTGAGCTTCCGGGGGCTCTGCCCCCTCAGTCAGACCGCAGCGTGCGCGATAATGAGGCTGTGCGGCACTTTTTATTCAGATTCCCGTTCGGTGAAAAGCTCGCTTACAACGCTCTCGTAAAACACGAGACCAACCACGGGATTTTGGTAGCATCATTTTCTCGCCCTCGTATGGCTTACAGTGCAATTCATCATGGCGGAATCGTGGGGTAAGTCAATCTCTGAAATTTTCGCTGTTCTTTGACACCAAATTTGCCCAAATTAGTTAGATTTTGCGCTTACTTTTATCGCAAACAAAAAGAGCGTTTTTTAGTCCTCGGAAATTAACTACTCATTACATAGTGTCGTATTTTGCTTGTTCCTGACTGGTATTGATAATATTATTTCGAATTTTTGCATCCTACGCCGTCTTTGATAACCAGTCCATCGTTTGATGTTGAAAACACGTAGATGCAAGTAATGTTTGAATAAGAAATATGCCCAAATTATTGGACTATATTTTGGAAATCTACCGGAAGTAGACGGAAAATGATTCGAAACCGCGGGGAATTGCTATGGCTACGGCCTTTTAGTCAGGAATGGCGGGGTTTCTTGTGTGTCGCTGTGCCATTGTGTGGCGCATACAGCAGGAATTTATGTAGTCCCATGTGTACATATTTTTGTCAGCTTTTTAGTTTTTGTTGTCGCAAATCGACAGCAATGTAAATAAATCGACTGCTCATTAGTCATTGCTATTCATAATAAATCTAGATCAAATGATATGTTTTAAATGTATATTTACAAGGGTTTAAACATGTTTAGACAAGTAATGAATGGGTTTGATAACTGATCAAATTGTTTTGTACTGCACTGGAATCCTGAGCTGAGCGAGTGAGCTGAGCTGAGCTGGATATTAGAATGACAAATTACTTAAGGCCATGTAAAATTGATTACATGTTGATCGTCCGGATTTTTTGAAAAAGAGGAGGAGGGTGTACCATGTTATTTGATATTTGATATTTCAAAATGGCCGCTCAAAATGGCCGCTCGGTACATTTTCCCTGACAGTCGAGGCTATTTTTTTTCAAGATGGCCGCCGACAATTTTTTTTTTTTTTAAATCAGAAATAGAGCCATTTTAGCAGTGTTTTTCATGTTTTTTTTCTTTCAAAAAAAAAAAAAATCAAAAAAAAAATCAAAAAAAAATCAAAAAAAACAAAAAAAACAAATAACAAATAACAAAAAATAGGAGGCGGCCCCCAAAAAGGAAGCGGGCGGGGACGATCAACATGAAATCAATTTTACATGGCCTAAAGGATAATTAATTATATTAATTTGGGATTCTCAAACTTTGGTTCTGCCTTCTGCTCAACTCAAACCTTACAGCCAGCCACATAAATAAGCAGCATTTCCTTGTGCGAGTTGTAGACCTATATGAACAGAGCAGAATTAAAACAAAAAGCCAAAGGTAAACACTTGCATGTAGATCTACTTACATTTTAGAACTTGTGCACATCTTGAAAAATGAAGGGAAAACTTCATGAATCTGACACCTGTAATTTGTTTTCATTTCAAAAAATTAATTTGAAAGCAAGCCAGTTTTGTCTACCATAAATGGCTAGCTACTTTGATAAGATCTTTTCAAATCCCCATACATTGAACTAAGACATTTTATTCTTCTTATCATTTGTTGTTGTTTTTCTGACAGACGCACTCAACCATCGAAGCTTGCGGGACATTGACAGACATCACACATCAGTCTCCATTGGATTCCTGGATCAACATTTGCTGGACTCCATGCCTTTGTTCATTTTAATGGTTATTTATTTGAAGACTCGACCGCAGTTTTGCTTCACGTTGGAACAAACAATCTTGAACGGGGAGTTTGGGAGAAGGACGAGAAGGATTTTGTTCAGCTTATACCTTTCAATAAAACAAAAATCTCTGATACTTCCAAAGTTCCAAGGTGGGATTCTGGAGCTTCACATGAGCAAAGCATTTATTATATTAATAGAAAACTGACTGAACTGTCACCTTTATACAATTTAACAATACTTAACTCTGATAATACTTTTATTCTCAGCGACACATTTTATGCGTGTGATGGTCTCAACATAAATGTCAAAGTCAGTTTATAAATAAAATATAAATATTAGAAAATGCAAATTTTATTCGTAGTCCTATCGCATTTATTATTTGTAGTAGTGTTAAATAATACATTTTTTTTGTCCATTTACTAGGCTATTCAGAAGAAACCAGACCTGGTTTTCTTTTGGGTTAGTTGGCATGAATTTTGATTAAGAAATGTGAATTACACAGACCTGTTAAATAATAGCCCCCCCCCCCCCCCACAAAAGAAAAACAATCTTTTTAAAAGATATATTTTGCAGATTTGTATTTCATCCAGAAATAGTACCTACACAGGGTAAACATAATATAAATAGTCAAGCATTGACATATTTTGATATGTTGGTGATGATGATTGTGATGGTGGTGATGGCGATGGTGATGATGATAATGATGACGGTGATTATGATGATGGCAGTGGTGATGATGTCTGTGGTGATGGCGATCATGATGGGTATGGTGATGCTGATAATAATGACGGTGATTATGATGGCTATGGTGATGATGATAATGATGACAGTGATCATGATGACGATGATTATCTTGATGGCAATGCTGATGGTGGTGATGATGAGGGTGATTATGATTGCTGGTCGTTAACGTGATGGTGATGATGGCAATTAATGGTGATGTCGGTGGTGCATGGTGATGATCATGATGACGGTGATTATGATGATTGTGATGCAATGCTAATGGTGGTGATGATGATGTAGGTGGTGACGGCGATGATGGCTATGGTGATGATGATAATGATTGTGATGGCGATGACGATTGTGATTGTGATAATGATGTTGAAGATGAAAATTAGAATTCTACAAGTTTTATTTGAGCCCTTCAGCCCACCGCACACTTATATTTCTATCCAAGGGTCATATTACACACAAACAAACCCCGAAAATAAATTTCCAGATATATATATATTCCGCGGGTCACTTTAAAACAAAATCAAACAGAAAAGAGAATAAGGGAAAGAATTTTGTAATATTTTATTTCCAGGAATACACATGAACTGGAGTAACGCAATTGACAAAAGAATTATGAAATAAAATATTACCATCATCGAATGTCTGGGAATTACCAAAAGAAATTCCTGTTTAAGGCTCTTCTAATTAGCCCATGGTTTACAAATATAAAAACACATTTTAGAACTTTTACAACCATGAAATTAATAGCAGGGATGGGAACAATCATATTTTCAATTTTCAATAACATTGCCCCCCCCCCCCTCCCCTGAAAGTTTGTATTTACACAAACATACATTTCATAACGAATAATGTGTCTTCTTTGTTAAAATGATATCAAAGCCTGGCCAAAAAAAGCCTTTATAGACACTTAAATCCCCTCTTCTGTCCCTAGAGCTGGAATTCTATATTGTACTTGTGTGCGTATCCGTATCCAACTTTGTACTTTCCGTTCACTTCTATAATTATGTAGCGCATGAGTGTCGTACACAATAATAAGTATGTGGGGCAATACAAAAGCCTCTACGACCGGGGGTTACGCACACGAGAGTAATTCATGAATATCCCTAATCTCCGTCTATTTTCCGTGCGTGTTCACGTACAGCGCGCAGAGTGGTTGGACCGCGAATCGACGCAGAGCTATATATAACGTGGTATCCCCCGGTTGATCTCGATGCGAAACGCTCGTCGATCGGCCATGTCTTATTTTCCGCCGGAGTCTATTATGCATCAGCTACTACTTTGCTTGTTCCTGACTGGTATTGAGACAGACATTGACAGGAAGTATAATATTATGTTAGGAAAATATCTACATTATGTGGTAAGCCAAAATTCAGCGAGATGCACCCCCGATAAAAATGGTTATTTAACGTGTATATCCGACTCTTCAAATATTTTTTTTTGCAAGTTTTTTTTGGTGTTTTTTTCACATTTTGAAACTTCACTCACTATTTATTGAATAGCACATTATAATGTTTATAGTTCTGGCTCAATATTCATGACGAATTCAATGTCATTAAATGAATCCTGAGCATAGCAGAAAGATGAGAACAGTGCCATGTTTTTGCTTATTACGTATTCATGAGGAGCAAATTCGTGCATACGATATGAATAAATGGAAGCGAATTCGCGCACGCTGCGGTCTGACTGCCCTGGACCACATCAATGGCCTTAAAGAGGGCCCCTGGATGCTCATCTAACCGTAAAATAATTAACTAAAACCCCCGAGCTTCCGGGGGCTCTGCTCCCTGGACTCACCGCCAATAATTATTAGTGGCCTGCCAGTGTCACAAATAAGGTATCTAAATATGCTTATCTGACCGTAATTTAATGCCTAAAAACCATGTGCTTCTGGGGGCTCAGCCCCTTGACCCCCCCCCCCCCCTCCACGGCAATTTATGCTCTACCTGATCGTTAATACTCCACTTTGAAAAACATTCCGCGGGGCCTGCATGTAACGTGTAAGAGTGGTGGTGATGCAGATTTTTCTTCTGCCCCCCTCCAAACGTTTTTGCTCATTACGTCATTGCCCCTGGAAGATGAGCCCCCCTGGAATGTTTGCCCCCAAATCCCAAACAGCTTCCGGGGTGCCTGGGAGGGGCAGGGGCGTCGCCAAAGGGGGGGGGGGGTGTGGGGGGGGGGGTGCGACACCCTCCACCTGTCGGGATATTGTCGGTAAAATTGCGCTGCCGTCGGGGAAAAGAGAAAAGGGGGAGCAAAAAAAAGAGAGGGACAAAAAGAGAGGGGAAAAAAGAGAGGGAAAAAAAGAGAGGGAAAAAAAGAGAGGGACAAAAGAGAGGGAAAGCGAAAGAAAAGAAAAAAAGAAAAGGAAAAGAAAAGAAAGAAAGGAAAAGAAAGGAAAAGAAAGGAAAAAAGGAAAAGAAAGGAAAGAAAAGAGAAGAAAGAAAGAGAAAAAAGAAAAAGAGGGAGGAGAGGAAAGAAAGAAAAAGAAAAAAAAGAAAGAAAAGAAAAAAAGAAGAAAAAAGAGTGAAAGAGAAACAATATAAACGGGGGATGAAACAGAGGAGAGAGAGGGGAGGTAAGAGTCTGAGAGAGGAGGAGTGGGAGTAACAGAGAGAAGGGGGTTGTTGGGTGGAGTCATCTCGTCGAGGGAATAAGAAAGACACGGGTAAATATGTTGCTGTGTCGGGTCAGCTTTGTCGGTTTTCTTGCTCGATCCTCGTGTACTATATCAATGCAGAAGTTTGAAGTCGGTGAGATGTATATTTTCGGTCGACCGACAATATACATCTCTTCCTACAAACTGTGACTTATCCGCTGTGACGACTTCGAGAGTGACTACAACTACAATACTTGTATTTTCTCGAAGTTTCACTTTCCTATAATATCAGCCAAAGAAATCAGAGGTTTAACATTTTCGGGGAAACTAAATTCAAACAAGGTTTAAGAGTCAACAACGGTACGACGAATCGTCTTCCTTTCTTTATATTGTGATGAAACGCCCAAAATTCCGTGCTTCGCGCGGAAGGGGAAACTTCATTTAAACCAGTCGAGAACGGTACAACGAAACGTCTTCTTTCTCTAATAATTAAAGGAAACGTGAAAGCTTCCGCGCTTTGCGCTTTTTCTTCTTCTAGCTTCTTTCCTTCTCTGTTCTTGTTCTTCTCCCAAGCGTTCATGTTCTGCCACATGACTAATTAGTCTTTCCAGGGCATCCAGATGCTGGAGTATTGTACCTTTTTGCCGAAGCAAATCATGATCCTTTTCTGACTGTGTTATTACAACAGTCATCTGTAATTCAAACAGCAGTGATGTGTTCTGGACTGCAGGCAGCAGTGGATTGAGGGCAGAAAACTAGGTTTATAAAGCGCCAATGGCTACACTCGCGGCTCCTACGAGCGTCTATTGCATTTTTACATGGCACTTTCGCACACAGTAAGCAACCGTAGGCAACCGTAAGCAACCCTACGCCAGGCCTACGCAAGCGTACGTAACCCTACGCCAGGCCTACGCAAGCGTACGTAACCCTACGCCAATTGCCTACGCCGTAGGTACGCGGTGCCTACGCACAGGGTACGTAACTATACGCCATCGTACGCAAGCCTACGCATAACCTACGCAGGGACTACGCGGAAGTATCAATTTATTTATAAATACGCAGCTTAACTTCGGCGTAATCGGTACGCAACACTACGAAACTCTACGCAGATCCGGTGTGAAAGGGGCTTAAGTTACCAGCAATGGAGTTACAGCCAGCAATTTTACGACCAGAAGTATTACGCAACGCGCGAGATAACGACCGACATGAGAGCGCCGCTCGCCGGAATTTGCCCGTAGGCGACAGCTAGGCCGCTCTCTGATGTACAAGCTTCCAAGCCGCCGTCCAAACCCATTCACATTGGCCCGAATTCACAAAGGAGATTTGCCGAAAAACCTCCTTTTGTTTCGACAAACCTTCTTTTGTTTTTTTTACAAACAAAGGTTTGTAAAAATGCGTTGAAACGCGTCGTATGACGTAAACCTCGGTTTGTCGACAAACCTCCTTTGTGAATTCGGGCCATTGAGTGGAGTAAAGATTCCCAAACGAACAAAGCAACTGGGCGCGCGCAGTACCGACCTACTAGTCGTGAGCATGCGCAGTTGTTGTTATTGAATTCCATTTGTTTTTCTGATTCCAACGATGTATTTTTCGTCAAAATCTACCCAGAAATGGGCTAGTCATGATACTTTTTATGACTCCATATTACATTTTAGTACTAATTTCATAATTCGTTATAAATATGTTCCGATCATTAGCGGAATTTAGATTGTATTTCATTCGAAAGAGCATGTTTTTATCCAGGCGCGGATCCAGGATTTCTTAGGGGGGAGGCCCAAATTTGAAACTATGCGAGCCAAATATTGGTACGTAATGGTGACCAGCAGTGACGTAATTAGGGGTGGGTGGGTGCAGGGAGGGGCGAGTTTTCCCCCTCCCTCCTCCGCGAAGCGCGGAAGCTTTGACATTTCAATAAATTATAAGAGAAAGAAGACGATTCGTTGTACCATTCCCAAAAATAATCCTCGTCTGAATTATGTTTCCCCCCATCCCGCGAGAAGCGCGAAAGCTTTTACGATTCATTAAATCATGAGAGAAAGAAGACGATGCGTTGTACCGTTCTCGACTCTTATTCCTTGTCTAAATTCAGTTTCTCAAAAGTAACACTAAAAGCTTCGACATTTCATTAAATTATTAGAGAAAGAAGACGATTCGTTGTGTCGCTATCGACTCTTAATCTTCGTCTAAATTCAGTTTCCCCCCAGGCTTTTACGTTTCATTTAATCATTAGAGAAAGAAGACGATTCGTTGTACCGTTCTCGACTCTTAATCTTCGTCTAACTTCAGTTTCCCCCCCCGCTTCGACGTTTCATTAAATTTTTAGAGAATGAAGACGATTCGTTGTTCCGCTCTCGACTCTTAATCCTTGTCTAAATCCAGTTTCCCCCTCCCGCGCGAAGCGCCGAAGCTTTGACGTTTCATTAAATCATTAGCGAAAGAAGACGATTCGTTGTACCGTTATGACTTTTAATCCTCGTTTAAATTCAGTTCCCCCCCCCTCACCGCGCGAAGCGCGGAAGCTTTTACGTTTCATTAAATCATTAGCGAAAGAAGACGATTCGTTGTACCGTTATGACTTTTAATCCTCGTCTAATATCAGTTTACCCCCTCCCGCGCGAAGCGCGTAAGCTTTTACGTTTCATTAAATCATTAGAGAAAGAAGACGATTCGTTGTACCGTTCTCGACTCTTAATCCTTGTCTAAATTCAGTTTTCCCCCCGCTTCGACGTTTCATTAAATTTTTAGAGAATGAAGATGATTCGTTGTTCCGCTCTCGAAAATAATTTAGTTTCCCCCGCGCGGAAGCTTTTACGTTTCATTAAATCATTAGAGAAAGAAGACGATTCGTTGTACCGTTCTCGACTCTTAATCCTTGTCTAAATTCAGTTTCCCAAAAGTAACACTAAAAGCTTCGACATTTCATTAAATTATTAGAGAAAGAAGACGATTCGTTGTGTCGTTATCGACTCTTAATCTTCGTCTAAATTCAGTTTCCCCCCAGGCTTTTACGTTTCATTTAATCATTAGAGAAAGAAGACGATTCGTTGTACCGTTCTCGACTCTTAATCTTCGTCTAACTTCAGTTTCCCCCCCGCTTCGACGTTTCATTAAATTTTTAGAGAATGAAGACGATTCGTTGTTCCGCTCTCGACTCTTAATCCTTGTCTAAATCCAGTTTCCCCCTCCCGCGCGAAGCGCCGAAGCTTTTACGTTTCATTAAATCATTAGCGAAAGAAGACGATTCGTTGTACCGTTATGACTTTTAATCCTCGTCTAATATCAGTTTACCCCCTCCCGCGCGAAGCGCGGAAGCTTTTACGTTTCATTAAATCATTAGAGAAAGAAGACGATTCGTTGTACCGTTCTCGACTCTTAATCCTTGTCTAAATTCAGTTTTTCCCCCGCTTCGACGTTTCATTAAATTTTTAGAGAATGAAGATGATTCGTTGTTCCGCTCTCGAAAATAATTTAGTTTCCCCCGCGCGGAAGCTTTTACGTTTCATTAAATCATTAGAGAAAGAAGACGATTCGTTGTACCGTTCTCGACTCTTAATCCTCGTCTAAATTCAGTTTCCCAAAAGTAACACTAAAAGCTTCGACATTTCATTAAATTATTAGAGAAAGAAGACGATTCGTTGTGTCGTTATCGACTCTTAATCTTCGTCTAAATTCAGTTTCCCCCCAGGCTTTTACGTTTCATTTAATCATTAGAGAAAGAAGACGATTCGTTGTACCGTTCTCGACTCTTAATCTTCGTCTAACTTCAGTTTCCCCCCCGCTTCGACGTTTCATTAAATTTTAAGAGAATGATGACGATTCGTTGTTCCGCTCTCGACTCTTAATCCTTGTCTAAATCCAGTTTCCCCCTCCCGCGCGAAGCGCGGAAGCTTTGACGTTTCATTAAATCATTAGCGAAAGAAGACGATTCGTTGTACCGTTATGACTTTTAATCCTCGTTTAAATTCAGTTCCCCCCCCCCTCACCGCGCAAAACGCGGAAGCTTTTACGTTTCATTAAATCATTAGCGAAAGAAGACGATTCGTTGTACCGTTATGACTTTTAATCCTCGTCTAATATCAGTTTACCCCCTCCCGCGCGAAGCGCGGGAGCTTTTACGTTTCATTAAATCATTAGAGAAAGAAGACGATTCGTTGTACCGTTCTCGACTCTTAATCCTTGTCTAAATTCAGTTCCCCCCCTCCCTCGCGAAGCGCGGAAGCTTAGACGTTTCATTAAATTATTAGAGAAAGAAGATTTGTTGTACCGCTCTCGATTTTTTTTTAGGTTCCCCCCTCCGCGCGAAGCGCGGAAGGTTTCACGTTTCATTAAATCATTAGCGAAAGAAGACGATTTGTTGTACCGTTATGACTTTTAATCCTTGTCTAAATTCAGTTCCCCCCCCCCTCCCACGAGAAGCGCGGAAGCTTTTACGCTTCATTAAATCATTAGAGAAAGAAGACGATTCGTTGTACCGTTCTCGACTCTTAATCCTTGTCTAAATTCAGTTTTTCCCCCGCTTCGACGTTTCATTAAATTTTTAGAGAATGAAGATGATTCGTTGTTCCGCTCTCGAAAATAATTTAGTTTCCCCCACCCGCGCGAAGCGCGGGAGCTTTTACGTTTCATTAAATCTTAAGTGAAAGAAGACGATTCGTTGTATAACGTTATGATTTTTAATCCTCGTCTAAATTCAGTTTCACCACACCCGCGCGAAGCGCGGAAGCTTTTACGTTTCATTAAATCATTAGAGAAAGAAGACGATTCGTTGTACCGTTCTCGACTCTTAATCCTTGTCTAAATTCAGTTCCCCCCCCCTCCCGCGCGAAGCGCGGAAGCTTCGACGTTTCATTAAATTATTAGAGAAAGAAGAAGATATGTTGTACCGCTCTCGACTCTTAATCCTTGTCTAAATTCAGTTCCCCCCCCCCTCCCGCGCGAAGCGCGGAAGCTTAGACGTTTCATTAAATCTTTAGCGAAAGAAGACGATTCGTTGTATACCGTTATGATTTTTAATCCTCGTCTAAATTCAGTTCCCCCCCCTCCCGCGCGAAGCGTGGAAGCTTAGACGTTTCATTAAATTATTAGAGAAAGAAGAAGATTTGTTGTACCGCTGTCGATTTTTTTTTAGTCTCCCCTCCCGCGCGAAGCGCGGAAGTTTTCACGATTCATTAAATCATTAGCGAAAGAAGACGATTTGTTGTACCGTTATGACTTTTAATCCTTGTCTAAATTCAGTATCCCCCCCTCCCACGCGAAGCGAGGAAGCTTTTACGTTTCATTAAATCATTAGAGAAAGAAGACGATTCGTTGTACCGTTCTCGACTCTTAATCCTTGTCTAAATTCAGTTTTCCCCCCGCTTCGACGTTTCATTAAATTTTTAAAGAATGAAGATGATTCGTTGTTCCGCTCTCGAAAATAATTTAGTTTCCCCCGCGCGGAAGCTTTTACGTTTCATTAAATCATTAGCGAAAGAAGACGATTCGTTGTATACCGTTATGATTTTTAATTCTCGTCTAAATTCAGTTTCCCCCCACCCGCGCGAAGCGCGGAAGCTTTTACTTTTTACTTTACTTTATCAGCCGTTGTCAATCCACTGCAGGATGAAGGCCTCAGCATGATGTTTCCAAATGCCTCTGTTCAGCGCCTGTTGGTGCCAATTCGTCTGTCCCCAGAACTGTTGCAACTCGTCTCGCCATCTTTTTCTTTGACGTCCCCTGTTTCGTTTTCCCTCATATGGTGTCCAGTGAGTGATTGCTGAGCTCCAGCGATTGTCCTTCCTACGGCTGATGTGTCCCGCCCAATTCCATTTCCTTCTTTTCACTGTTTCAAGGATGTCCTGGACTTTTGTCTGTTCCCTGATCCATTTGTTCGTTTTTCTGTCTTTGTATGTGATGCTTAGGATACTTCTTTCCATGTTGTGTTGAGAGGCTGCTAGCTTTCTTTCCATTTTTGATGTTAGTGTCCATGTTTCTGCAGCGTATGAGATTGCTGGGATGATGCACTGGTTATATACTTTCTTTTTCAGGCATAATGGGAGTTTGCCTTTCATGATGGTGCTGTATCTGCCAAAGGCTTGCCATCCAGCTTTGATTCTTCTTCTTATTTCGTTGTCTTGATTTTTGTCTTGGAGGGAGAAACGTTGCCCTAAGTAAATATAGTCCTCTACTTGCTCCATTTTGGTACCGTTCACTTGGATTTGTTTTGGATCTTTGGCTGATCCTGCCATGACTTTAGTCTTCTTCATGTTCATTTTGAGGCCTGTTAGTCGGCTTGCATCGTCCAGTTCTTGCAGCATTATTTCGAGGTCGTTTAAGTTGTGAGATATTATGACAATATCGTCTGCAAATCTTAAGTGACTCATGTTTTCCCCGTTTATGTTGATTCCCTTTGATGACCAGTCAAATGTTTTGAAGATGCTCTCTATAGGCAAGCAGTGAAGAATTTTGGTGAGCCGGTGTCTCCCTGTCTAACTCCCTTTCTTATCATGATTTTGTTGCTGGCCTTGTGCATTCTGACAGTGTTGTAGCAGTCTGAATAAATGTCTTTAAGGATTTTGATGTATGCATTGTTGATTCCTTGGTCTTGAAGTGCCTTCAAGATCAGTATTGCATAGGTTTCTACGGAATCAAATGCCTTTTCGTAGTCTACGAATGCTACGCATAGAGGGATGTTGAACTCTTGGCATTTTTCTTTCAGTTGATTAATGGTGTGGATGTGGTCCATAGTTGAGAAACCCCTTCTGAAGCCTGCCTGCTCCCTTGGTTGGTTGTTATCAAGGATTTTCTCTAGCCGGTTGGTGATGATTTTTGTGTACAGCTTATACAGGTTTGAGAGGAGGCTGATGGGTCTGTAGTTCTTTAGATCTCGCTTGTCCCCCTTTTTGTGCAGAATTATCATTGTGGCTTCTTTCCATTGATGTGGTATCCTCCTCGTTTGCATACATGCATTGTAAAGTTTGGCTAGTTCCTCAGTTATTGTGTCTCCTCCTTCTTTGATTGTGTCTATAAGTATGTTGTCTGGGCCTGGTGACTTCCCTCTCTTCATTTGATTTATTGCATGTTGAACCTTCCAATCAGTTACAACTGGAATCTCTTCTTGTGGTTCTCCTGGGTCTTCTGTCTCTTTATTGCTATTGTATAGTTGTTCATAAAACTCTTCAATTCTTTGAAGTATCTGGTCCTGATCTGTGATTTCTTGTCCATTTCTGTCGAGGAGGCTTGTGATTTTCTGTTTTCCATGTGCTAGTTTCTTGTAAGTTTTCTTCAGGCTTCTGTTTTCCTCAATTGTGGATTTGATCACTGTTGTGTTGTAACTACGGATGTCTTCACGTAGCTTTTTCCTTACTGTTTTGCAGGTTTCTACATATTCAACATTTTGGATGCCTATGCCTTCTGCTTTCATGTTCCTTCTTTTTTCCATGAGTTTTATGGTAGATTCTGATATCTTGTTTTCACGGGTTTTTGGTTTTTTCCCTGCGATCTTTATGGCGGTTTCTTGGGTTTTTTCCACTAGCAGATCAGTCCATGTTTCTAGCGGAAGCTTTTACGTTTCATTAAATCAATAGAGAAAGAAGACGATTCGTTGTACCGTTATGACTTTTAATCCTCGTCTAATTTCAGTTTTCCCCCTCCCGCGCGAAGCGCGGAAGTTTCGACGTTTCATTAAATTATTATAGAAAGAAGACGATTCGTATTATCCTCGTCTGAATTCAGTTGCCCCTCCCCGCGCAAAGCGCGGAAGCTTTGACGTTTCATTAATTCATTAGAGACAGAAGACGATTCGTTGTACCGTTCTCGACTCTTAAACCTTGTCTGAATTTCAAAAATGTTCTTTGTCTATTCCCTTTTCTTCCTACGACCTCTTCCTTTTCACTCCTCTCTTTTTTCGGCCGGCGTTTATGGAGGGACCACCCCACCGCCCCCCTGGCTACGTGCCTGCGGTCAGCAGGCGCGTAGCCACGGGGGGGGGGGGGGGGGGGGCACGGGGGGGGGGGGGGGGGCACATGCCCCCCTAAAATTTCCAGGATCGGTTGAAATTTTGTAGACCCCTTTTTTTGACCTCGATCGATTACATGTATGTGCCCCCC